>JAWPHD010002227.1:0-267884 GCA_037043455.1 Cyrtodaria siliqua
CTTTCAGGGGAGCTTTTTTGTCCTTAATTACTACACATTTCATCTAATTTTATAAAACTTTTAGCACATATTTTGGCAGAGTAATGGGACTTTGAAGTTTTTCAAATATAAAGGTCCGTGCTACTACATTTTTCATGTGATTGTAACATGTGTATCTTTATTCGGGGAGCATCCATTAGTTCAACCGATTTCTTGTCTAATTTAATATAATCCAATGGCCAACACTAAAGGCCAACATACCAGTCTTTGAATTAAATTTTTGTGTCACTAGCGCGAATTCTTATATACTCATTGAAAACCCGTACACTTTCCTTTAGCCCGACTACATAAATTAAAAAAATTTCACTAGCCTGAATGACAGTTTACTAGCCACGGGCTTCGGACCAGTGGTTTAATTCGAAGACTGACATATGAGTGCCATAGCCTGATTTCTTGTCTAGTTTAGTATAATCCAATGGCCAACACTAGACAACATATGAGTGCCATAGCCTGATTGAAAGTGTGTACAAAGTGTCCAGAGTGTAATATGGAGATATGGAGACTGCCGGAATATAGGAGATGAAAGCCAAATCATCCACTGCATTAAATATAAACATTCCTTAAATGCTCCACTTTATCTTAAACTAACACTCAATAAATAGATGTATAGAGGAGAACTCCTCTTTTAAATTCTAGTGCGTGGTCAAGTGGTAGAGCTTCGGACTCCAGATCAAGGTCGTGGGTTCGATCCTCGTCATGGTCATGCTAATTATCCTTGAGTAAGATAATAAATCTGCTTTACTTAGCACTGGTTATAACCAGGAAACCTTGAGAGTGATTAGTGTAAGTTGCAAGAACTTGTGTCGCAATCGATTTAAAAGAAATATGTTATAGTTATTCAGCTGCAGCCGACTCTTATATGACTTTTATATCTGTCTGTGGTTAACAGACTGTGACTCATGTAAGTGGCAATATGCATGCTTTACAACTTGAATTCCTAGAGAACTCGTCTGAAAAACTTGAATGGTATAAACACATATTTTGTAATGTTGAAAGGTTTCCATTTCACTTGCTGAAATGACATTTTCATAAACCAGTCAACTGAAATGTAGCATGTTATCCATTCACAACATCTCGTACACTGCTTTGCGGGATCCCGAAGAATGACGGGATTGGCCGAGCGTTCACGATTGGCATGTAATTATTACTATTATATGTATATTAGCGACGAAACATTCAGAATTCTCAATAATGCAGTTGGTAGAGGCGCCATGTTAGTGCCCAGGAAGGTATGGTTCAAGCCTGTTGATTTCTCTTTTTTTTTAATTTTTTATTGGTTTATATTATTGCCTTTTCGAAGAAAAAAAGAGACTTTGCGGCGGCGGCGGCAACATTCAAGTTTTGCGTTTAGGTTATTTTCTCACAAACTGTATGCACTAGACCTTTCAAACTTTGCTTATAGTTGTATCATGGGTGGTACATCGCAACGTGACAAAGCAAATGTGGAAGTGACCTTGACCCTCCAAGCAAAGGACAGATAACTTACTAATTTTTAGGTTCAACTTTTCGTTTAGGTCACTTTTTCACAAACTGTATGCACTAGACCTTTCAAACTTTGCTTATAGTTGTATCTTGGGTCGTACATGGCAACGCGACAAAGCAAATGTGGAAGTGACCTTGACCCTCCAAGCAAGGGCAGATAACCTTATAATGTTTACCTTCAACTTTGGCGTATGCACTAAGATCTTTCAAACTTTGCTTATAGTTGTATCTTGAGTGGTACATTGCAACATGACAAAGCAAATATGGATGTGACCTTCACCATCCAAGCAAAGGGCAGATAACTTTAACTGTTACATTTACATCACTTTCTCATGAACTGGAATTATGCACTAGATGTTTTAAACCTAATTTATAGCTTAATCTTTGGAAGAAAAGATATTCTATTTTGACATATTTGCTTCTTCGGTAGTGCTTTTTTTTTTGGATGCCTGGATTGCATCTATGACCTTGACCTTCTTTTTGGAGCTGATGATTTTTAGCTCTACTGCCCAAAGGCCTTCATTTTTCATCCGATCTTTACTAAACTTTACCAGATTGTTAATATCAATAAAAGCTCGCACAAGTTCGAAAACCAGCCAGATCGGACCAATAACAGTGGAGTTATGGCCCTTGATTTAGTTAAAAATGCTATATTTTGCCTCGTTAATATGATAGGGCTTTCATTTTTCATCTGATCTTTACCAAACTTTACCAGATGTTTTGCCTTTTTTTTTATTATTAGTATTTTTTCCGGTTCGTTGATTTTTGATGGAGTTAAGGCCCCTTGACATTTTTTTTTTTTTAATATCTTGTCGGCGCTTCTCCTCCTAAACACCTTGTTGGATCGAAGAAACTTGGCAGGAAGCATCGGTAAGATGTCTAGTTGTGCAAGTCGCACTTTTGTTCCAGTTTACTGATTTATGACGGAGTTATGGCACTTTGACATATATTTACTTTAATTTTTTTGACGGCGCTACTCCTCCTAAACGGTTTGTTGGATTTCTACAAAATTTGGCAGGAAGCCTCAGTATGATGTCTAGTTGTGCAAAGCTTGGTATATCAATGAAATTTTGGACAAGTCGAAAACCAGCTAGATCTAGTTAGTAACGACAGGTTATGGCCCTTGATTTGTTGAAAAATGCTATATTGTATTTTCCTTTGTTAAATCTGTAGTTACTTCATTTTTTATCTGATCTTTACCCTATTTGTTTAGAATGTTAATATAACACCCTCCCCCCACACCCATTTTTATGAAATTTCATTCATAGAAGAAAATGGGACATATTAAAAAATTCCCATGCCAGACTAGACACAGCAGACTTATTGCCCATGATTACCAGGTGAGCAATATCCCTGTTGTTTTTGCAATGTTTTAAAAAAACTACTGATGGGAATTTTATGTTGACAACCCTTGATATAAGAGCCGTTTTAGCCAGTAGAGCATCCACAGGCCCTCTTGGGCCTCTTGTTTTTAATAGAATGGCATTTTGTTTTTAAACAAATGCACTTAAATGTCATCTCAGCAAACTCGATTGTTTTTAGCTCTACTGATCAGAGATCAGCAGAGCTTATGCCGTGGTGCGGCGTCCGTCGTCCGTCCGTCTGTCCGTCCGTCCGTCTGTCTGTCCGTAAACTTTTATTTGTAGCGACTTCACAGCTGAAACTACTGGATGGATATTCATGAAACTTTACAGAAATGTTGCCCATAAAGTCTAGTTGATCCTAGCAAAAATTCATGTTGATGTGAAATCCAAGATGGCCGCCAAAGCTAAAAATAGAGTTTTAAAATACAAGTTTGTAGCGACTTCTTCTTGAAAACTATAAGTGATATTGATATGGGACTTTTTCTACAATGATCAGCATGACATGATGTTGATCCTAGTCAAAAATCGTTTTGATTCAACGTTAAACATGGCTGCCAGCGGCCATCTTTGTTTACATAGAGTTATATAGTAAATGTCCGTAAACTTTTATTTGTAGCGACTTCACAGCTGAAACTACTGGATGGATATTCATGAAACTTTACAGAAATGTTACCCATAAAGTCTAGTTGATCCTAGCAAAAATTCATGTTGATGTGAAATCCAAGATGGCCGCCAAAGCTAAAAATAGAGTTTTAAAATACAAGTTTGTAGCGACTTCTTCTTGAAAACTATAAATGATATTGATATGGGACTTTTTCTAAAATGATCAGCATGACATGATGTTGATCCTAGTCAAAAATCGTTTTGATTCAACGTTAAACATGGCTGCCAGCGGCCATCTTTGTTTACATAGAGTTATATAGTAAAAACTTGTAGCGACTACTTCTCTGAAACTACTTGGCGGATTGTCATGAAACTTTACAGGAATGTTGCACTTGATGTCTAATTGATCCTAGAAAAATTTCAGGTCGGCCGGAAATTCAAGATGGCCGTCACAGCTAAAAATAGATTTTTAGCTCTACTGATCAGAGATCAGCAGAGCTTATGCCGTGGTGCGTTGTCCGTCGTCCGTCTGTCCGTCTGTCCGTCCGTCTGTCCGTTAACTTTTTTTTGTAGCGACTACTCCTCTGAAACTACTGAATGGATTTTCATGAAACTTTACAGAAATGTTGCCCATGAAGTCTAGTTGATCCTAGCAAAAATTCATGTAGATGTGAAATCCAAGATGGCCGCCAAATCTAAAAATAGGTTTTTAAAAAACAAGTTTGTAGCGACTACTTCTTGAAAACTTTAAGGGATATTGCTATGGGACTTTTTCTAAAATGATCAGCATGACATGATGTTGGTCCTTGTCGAAAATCGTTTTGATTCGACGTTAAACATGGCTGCCAGCGGCCATCTTTGTTTACATAGAGTTATATAATGAAAACTTGTAGCAACTACTCCTCTGAAACTACTTAACGGATTTTCATGAAACTTCACAGGAATGTTGCTCTTGATGTCTAATTGATCCTAGCAAAATTTCAGGTCGGCCGGAAATTCAAGATGGCCGCCACGGCTAAAAATAGATTTTTAAAAAATAAGTTTGTAGCGACTACTTCTTGAAAACTATAAGAGATATTGATATGGGACTTTTTCTAAATTTATCAGCATGACATGATGGTTATCCGAGTCGAACATTATTTTTATTCGACGTTAAACATGGCTGCCAGTGGCCATCTTTGTTTACATAGAGTTATATAATGAAAACTTGTAGCGACTACTCCTCTGAAAATACTTGACGGATTTTCATGAAACTTCACACAAATGTTGCTCTTGATGTCTTATTGATCCTTGCAAAATTTCAGGTCGGCCCGAAATTCAAGATGGCCGCCATGGCTAAAAATAGATTTTTAAAAAATAAGTTTGTAGCGACTACTTCTTGAAAACTATAAGAGATATTGATATGGGACTTTTTCTAAAATGATCAGCATGACATGATGGTTATCCGAGTCGAACATTATTTTGATTCAATGTTAAACATGGCTGTCAGTGGCCATCTTTGTTTACATAGAGTTATATAATGAAAACTTGTAGCGACTACTCCTCTGAAACTACTTGACGGATTTTCATGAAACTTCACAGGAATGTTGCTCTTGATGTCTTATTGATCCTGGCAAAATTTCAGGTCGGCCGGAAATTCAAGATGGCCACCACAGCTAAAAATAGATTTTCAAAAAACCAGTTTGTAGCGACTACTTCCTGAAATCAAAATCAATCAGTAGAGCTTCAAGGTCATTGACCTCTTGTTAAAAAATAAGTTTGTAGCGACTACTTCTTGAAAACTATAAGTGATATTGATATGGGACTTTTTCTAAAATGATCAGCATGACATGATGTTGATCCTAGTCAAAAATCGTTTTGATTCAACGTTAAACATGGCTGCCAGCGGCCATCTTTGTTTACATAGAGTTATATAGTAAAAACTTGTAGCGACTACTTGTCATGAAACTTTACAGGAATGTTGCACTTGATGTCTAATTGATCCTAGAAAAATTTCAGGTCGGCCGGAAATTCAAGATGGCCGTCACAGCTAAAAATAGATTTTTAAAAAATAAGTTTGTAGCGACTACTTCTTGAAAACTATAAGTGATATTGATATGGGACTTTTTCTAAAATGATCAGCATTACATGATGTTGATCCTAGTCAAAAATCGTTTTGATTCAACGTTAAACATGGCTGCCAGCGGCCATCTTTGTTTACATAGAGTTATATAGTAAAAACTTGTAGCGACTACTCCTCTGAAACTACTTGGCGGATTGTCATGAAACTTTACAGGAATGTTGCTCTTGATGTCTAATTGATCCTATCAAAATTTCAGGTAGGCCGGAAATTCAAGATGGCCGTCACAGCTAAAAATAGATTTTTAAAAAATAAGTTTGTAGCGACTTCTTCTTGAAAACTATAAGTGATTTTGATATGGGACTTTTTCTAAAATGATCAGCATGACATGATGTAGATCCTTGTGGAAAATTATTTTGATTCAACGTTAAACATGGCTGCCAGTGGCCATCTTTGGTTACATAGAGTTATATAGTAAAAACTTGTAGCGACTACTCCTCTGAAACTACTTGACGGATGTTCATGAAACTTCACAGGAATGTTGCTCTTGATGTCTAGTTGATCCTAGAAAAATTTCAGGTCGGCCGGAAATTCAAGATGGTCGCCACAGCTAAAAATAGATATAAAATAAATAAGTTTGTAGCGACTACTTCTTCAAAACTATAAGAGATATTGATATGGGACTTTTTCTAAAATGATCAGTATGACATGGTGTTGGTCCTTGTCGAAAATCGTTTTGATTTGACGTTAAACATGGCTGCAGCGGCCATCTTTGTTTACATAGTTATATAATGAAAACTTGTAGCGACTACTCCTCTGAAACTACTTGACGGATTTTCATGAAACTTCACAGGAATGTTGCTCTTAATGTCTTATTGATCCTAGCAAAATTTCAGGTCGGCTGGAAATTCAAGATGACCGCCACGGTTAAAAATAGATTTTCAAAAAACAAGTCTGTAGCGACTACTTCCTGAAATCAAAATCAATCAGTAGAGCTTCAAGGTCATTGACCTCTTGTTAGTTACTAAAATGTTTACAAACTTTCATTTAAGCATCATTGACCCTTTTATTTTTAAGTCCAGCCCCCGTTAGGCGAGACATGTGAATCCACGGATTTCTTGTTTCTTTACATTTTTCACTTTGATAACGCAATCTTATAATTACACATAGTAACAGTGAACAGATTATATGTGTTGTTATGTACACTCTAACGCACACGTGAACAATTGTATTTCTGTGGTGATGTGTACTTCTAGCACGTTGTATTACAAGGTAATTGTAATCAATATGTAAGGCATGTCAAGGTTTTTTAACAGAAAAAAGCGAGGTCGCCCACTTTGATTTAAAATGCTTGGTAGAAAGAACTGATGGTAAAAATCGGGAAGAATGTAAGAAAAAAACGGTCGTGGCGTGTTTATGTTTCCGTGACAACATTTATTTTTTTCAATATTGTTTTAACACCCGTGACTTGATATATTATTATATTAACTTCTTGTCTCTCGGCAGCTATTTTATGCTTGCGTAAAACCTTGCTTGTTACTAATTTATATACATTTTCATTGTGGGTTAAACTTCAGGGGACATAAACCTCAATAAATTCATAGTAATTTACATCTTTTTTCTTTAGTATAGAAATATTTATTATTTTCAGTATGTGTCGTGGTGGGGCAGAAAAAGAAGTGTTGATGGAAGATTGGTTAGATTTGATGGAAGTCTGGTCATGCTTTGTTGAAAATTGGTAACACTTGCTGGAAGATTGAACATTGGTGACACTCAATTGAAGAGTGAACAATATCTACAACAACAACAAATGGAAGATTGAACATTGGTAACACTCAATGGAAGAGTGAACAATATCTACAACAACAACAAATGGAAGATTGAACATTGGTAATACTCAATGGAAGAGTGAACAATATCTACAACAACAACAAATGGAAGATTGAACATTGGTAACACTCAGTGGAAGAGTGAACAATATCTACAACAACAACAAATGGAAGATTGAACATTGGTTACAATCAATGGAAGAGTCATCAATATCTACAGCAACAACAACAACAACAAATGGAAAATTGAACTTTGGTGACAATCAATGGAAGAGTGAACAGTATCTACAACAACAAATGGAAGATTGAACATTGGTGACAATCAATGGAAGAGTGAACAATATCTACAACAACAACAAATGGAAAATTGAACATTGGTGACAATCAATGGAAGAGTGAACAATATTTACAACAACAACAAATGGAAGATTGAACATTGGTGACAATCAATGGAAGAGTGATCAATATCTACAACAACAACAAATGGTAGATTGAACATTGGTGACAATCAATGGAAGAGTGAACAATATCTACTACAACAACAACAACAAATGGAAGATTGAACATTGGTGACACTCAGTGGGAGAGTGAACAATATCTACAACAACAACCAATGGAAGATTGAACATTGGTGACACTCAGTGGAAGAGTGAGCAATATCTACAACAACAACAAATGGAAAATTGGATTTGGTGACAACTAATGGAAGAGTGAACAATATCTACAACAAAAACAAATAGAAGATTGAACATTGGTGACAATAAATGGAAGAGTGAACAATATCTACAACAACAACAAATGGAAGATTGAACATTGGTAACACTCAATGGAAGAGTGAACAATATCTACAACAACAACAAATGGAAGATTGAACATTGGTGACAATCAATGGAAGAGTCATCAATATCTACAACAACAACAACAAATGGAAGATTGAACATTGGTGACGCTCAGTGGGAGAGTGAACAATATCTACAACAACAACAAATGGAAAATTGAACATTGATGACAATCAATGGAAGAGTGAACAATATCTACAACAACAACAAATGGAAGATTGAACATTGGTGACACTCGGTGGGAGAGTGAACAATATCTACAACAACAACAAATGGAAAGATTGAACATTGGTGACACTCAATGGAAGGTGAACAATATCTACAACAACAACAAATGGAAGATTGAACATTGGTGACACTCAATGGAAGAGTGGACAATATCTACAACAACAAAAAATGGAAGATTGAACATTGGAGACACTCAATGGAAGAGTAAACAATATATACAAAAACAACAACAAATGGAAGATTGAACATTGGTGACACTCAGTGGAAGAGTGAACAATATCTACAACAACAACAAATGGAAGATTGAACATTGGTGACACTCAGTGGAAGAGTGAACAATATCTACAACAACAATGAAGAATACACTAATACAGCTATGAAGATGAAACTTACAGAAAGGTCCACAGACAAATGGTCACAGCTTCTACTGCAGAAATGATCAGAGCTTCAGGGAAAGCTAAGTCTCGTTAATAATAGTGCTTACTATGTTAGAAGTATGTTAGGGCTATTCCAATAAAACATGCAGGGGACCACAGGAAGGCACTTTTGACAATCAAACAACCACCCATAGATGCAAAATTGAGTTTAAAGAACCAAATTTTAGAAAATAGGTTTCACTCATAGATGTTTATTAAATTGCATTCCTGGGGTCCCGGGTATGGTTTAATAGAACAGCTCTTAATCAGTTATTATAGTCAGAAAAAGATAAAGTCATGCATAATGAATCGAAAAAGAAAGTGTTATATCTATTTTTGGAAATTTAAAAAAAGCTGTAAATTTAGCGAAACAACTTGTGTGTAGCGATGCCTTTCCTTCACTAACAGAGATTGAGATCCTCCAAGTCAAAAAAGAGCCAAGAAAAAATTGCAAAATTCATGGAGTTTGATGGGATAACACAAGATAACAGTCCTGTGTTAATTGCTGGTTTTCTGGAATTTCTCATGAATGTCAAACTTTTTTAACTTCTTCTCAGACATAAAGTCAGTATTATTGATTTATGACCTAAACATTTGCAGCAATGTAATATTCCTAATGAGATTGATAATGCAAATTTGAGTGCACACTTACTTTTTTGACTCGGTATATATAATATATGCTTAGAACTGTATCACAATGGGGTGAGGTCACATAAAAAATATGTGTGGTTCAGGTAACCCAACCGACCTTATTCTAAGGGGCCGACCCTAAAACTTTTTATACAAAGATTTAAAAAAACTTAAAAAAAACCTAAATAAATAAAAATTGTTTATAATGCAGAAGAATCAAACTCAAGGTATAGTAATTGAACATATTAAATTCATTATCAGCATTGAATTCATTACTGAGAAGAAAAGAAGAAAAGCCTACCTACCTACTCTATTTTTTTTGCCAGTGTTACCTGAACCACACATATTATTTTGTTTGGCCTAACACAAAATTCCTGTGTTTGGCACAGCCCCAAAAGTCATTTTTTGTCATTTTAATTGAATGCAGCATTAATGTAATATGTTAAGACTTTTACCTCACTTTATCTTGATCAACTAAAGTTGCAGTACTGCATGAAAACCTAACTTGTTAAATATCATATTTTGACAGACTACGGTTCAACATGAATTTATATAAAAGATAGTACAGCAGTTAATGTAAGTGTGAGAACATAGTTCCAGAAAGTGTCAAAGTTGCAGTTTAGTATATATACATGATAATGAGTAAAACAGAATCAAATGATCATAGTGAAATCAGTGGAAGGAGATCATAATGAAATCAGTGGAAGGAGAAGCTGTTTATATACTGAAGTGAAAAAGAAATACAACTCGGGCATTTCTGCTATAAATATTGTATATACTGCACACCTAATGCCACATAATAGAGTGATATTCAGCACATTCTTGTTTTCGACAATTGCTATCAAGTCAGTGTTGTCTTAAATTTTACAAAATCGAATTACATGTCTTTCACACGCCTTATTCAGGGCATCTCTTTTAAGTTTTGGATTCGTGCAATATTTGCACATACTTTGATATAACCTTTTATGGTGTGTGTTTTGCACGTTCTTTGGCCTCAAGATTGTGAAGTGTCAACATCTAGATATTTTTCTTTGAAACTGCTGTACACTTGAGAAACTGGTTCTGCCAAACTTTCTTCGATTCAAGGGTATTTTGGCTTACTGCTATTTTGTTTGGGACAAATTCATGAGGTGTTCAATACAAAAATGGTCCTGAACTTTTGAAATAATTATATTGCCGACAAGGTCCCTTCGATGTTTATGAACTTGGAGAAGATTTTTGATTTCAGACTTGCTATATCGTCGATGGAATTTGTAGTTGATTCCTGTTTCAGATGACATTTGTTTGTAATTTCTGGCTTTCTTTGTGCCCTTAAGAGACATAGCCAGCGCTTTACTGCAAGCCACCGATTTTGTTGTCTTTTCTTCAAAGCATCCATGTCTCTTTAATGGCACCAGCATAACATTCTAGCCTCTTCTTAACCTTCATTGGGCTGTTTGTGATACCTACTCTTTTCAATGATTCTTTTTTCTTGGGGTTGCATTCATAATCATATGGCCCACTACCTGTGCGAATTTGTCTGGCGACTGGCATTCTCCTTTTCACCCATTATTCTCGCTGTTTTGTTGCAGAGGTCAACAACAGTGATGATGGCGATGATGTTGCAGCATCTCTAGATGTTGAGGTCTGCTACTTTATTCTCTTAATTGTGTTTGTTGCTCACAAAAGATCACCTTTATCAGTATTTATTAACATTCACACTAGCGTTCGTTTAGTGCAGTGTGGCGGCTGTAAAAAGTCTCCCCGTGCTACGAATTAGTAGTGTTATTTTTACTGGTCCTTTGGGACCAACGAGCCCAATATAGGAGGCTTTGAAGTAGAATACCGCTGAATAGACTCAATAAACACACTGTTCCGCCTCTCGCTGTCAATCAACTAGTCTGTGTCCCCGCACTCAATATTATCCGTATATTTAATTGCGTTATCGAGCCGGGTAAAACATCCAATTACGTGTTGCCTATTCGGCCAAGATGGCCGATCAAAACAGAAAGTGCATGAAGTGTGACACTGTTTGTTTAAGAATTATTCAGCCAGAGATGCTCTGTTTAAAGGCCAACGATCCTTTAAAACTTTACTATCACTGGTAAATTTGGAGGGCCCACTAATTAGTTGTACTGTACACACAGTAGCGTAAACTGGAACAATGGCAAATGTGAACGTGTCGGCGTCTGTAAATTGTGACAATTTTATGTTTGATTGTTCAATCGACATGAATACAAAAGGTTCGATTACTCAAAATATTGGTACAATTTTAGGATGAAGTGGCTTTTATTACAGAGCCTCGGTTCCGATAAAAACACGTATACCTCGGGTTGGAATTCCCTATCTTCACCGGATACCCATGAAAGATTCTTATAATCTACAATGTCATCACAGCTTTTTTTTTTGCCTTCTTTGCTCGAATTTGTCACTTTTGTTTCTTTGCCATTGTCCTTAGATTTAACATCAGGAAATGGAAATTAATTTATAGTGAAATTTCTCAGTAATTGGGTGCAAAATGTGTTTAATGTCTGTACTCAGATTTGCAGGCTATAACTGGCAGGATATAACTGTATTTTTGGGTTTACTGTGTTCTGTGAAAGCTGCATTTCCTGTTCGACATTTATACTTATTATTTATTCTTGTCGGAATATAACTGTTTGGTGTTAATAGTCATTAAGACACAGAAATATCGTCAACGTCAGGAATTAATAGCAGCATAAAGAAATCTTGATCATATAGCAAATGAAACTTAATATTAGTCATGTTTTGTTCAACACACATGCTTTTCAACACCGCAAAATGTGTAATGTACTGATAGAAGCGGAATAACATAAACCACCTACGAAACAACCAATCATATCAGACATGAACATTCCTGCGGGCTAAATTCTTGATTCAAGGGTCATGCAAAAATAGCAGTATAAATCATCCAAGAACAAACAAGTAAACAATATCGGTATTAAGGGAAATATGATAATAATGTTTCTTGTTTTATTTATTTACCCGATTAAAAAATAATTATGAAAGTAGAAATGATCTCTAGATTTATGACTCTTGCTTTGTTAAGATATTTTGTTCACCTAGGATTACAACGTCTGATCCTCTCTTTTTATCCAGGATCTTTTCCTGTGCGGATTCCCAAAACTCATTGACAGCAGGCACTAGGTAGCACCTCTTTATTCTCCAGTGTGAAATGGAACTGACCATTGATAGGTTCATGAAATATGCCATCAAAGAGACTTTCTGGAAATTGTTGCCAAAAAAACATAATGAATGCAAAACCAACAGGTCACCAGCATGTAGTCCTCTCCTCAATACTCGCTGCGAGCACCACTTGTGGGCTAAAATATTTTAAATGTCCTGATGTGCAAACCTGAATTTTCTAAATACAGAGAAATGTTCCATTACTTCATAATAACATTGGTTCTAAACCTGTTTTTCAAAGTACTGAGGCTCTCAACAATCCATACATATTAGGGTATTAGCTTTGGCACTGGGGAATTGGCCCAGTATGACGACCTCATTAGGGTATTAGTTTTGACACTGGGTAATTGGTCCACATGCAGACCGCATAATGAAAATATGTGCTGCAATCTCAAACATGCACCCACACTTAGTTCAGTGACCAAACCATTACATCAAATGAATATTAGGTTTTGACAGAAAAGATTGATTCATAGACCGTGTAATAGTATAGATTATTCAACTGATCAATTTTCAGAAATGCCTTCTTTTGTTATTCACTCATTTTCATATCGCTTTTGAAAAAATCTTAACAATCAGTTCATAGAATGTAGTAGTATACAGTTATTGAATGGCTTGCCGGTCAGTAGTAAAACTATTTGCCCGAGGTGCATGGAAGGATCATGTAACTATTGTCAGAGGCCAACGGAATGTGTTTATAAGTGAATGAATGAATGAATGAATGGTGTTTTATGGCACGTCGACACATAAATAGGTCATATTAGTATTATTTAAAAATTAGTGTAAATATATAAAGATAAACTATTAAAAAAATAAGGGATGATAAGGTGTAATATAAACTATGTATGTAAATCAACAAATGCCCGTCAACGGGCATATAAACAAGTAAATATATATAAGAACACATTATAATGATTTATATAGTCTGATCTCTTTTAGGAAATCTAAAACAAGACTAAAATCTACAGTATCTACAGTATCAAATAACTCTTTCATAATATTAACATTGTAGTACCTTTGACGCATAGGATCAAAGTCTACACATTCCAATAAGATGTGTTTGACCGTTAACGGTGCAAAGCAGGGTATACATTCTGGTAATTGCTCACCTTGTAATAAATATGAATGAGTATAACGTGTATGCCCTATCCTGCACCGGGCTAGGATAACTTCCTCTCGACGAATGGGTCTAGTAGAAGAACGCCATTCTCCGAAAAAGTTAAAGCACAACTGGGTTATCATGTTTCATATTACCCAGTGCTTGAAGAGATGTTTATAAGTGACCAGCAATGCCGTTCAATAATATATAAATATTGCATCCCAGTGAGGTTGACAATATCCACTGTCGCCCTCACTGGGATGCAATATTTATTTCATTATACCGGACAAAAAATGTTTTGATTAAAATTTAAATGCATATATGAGGGGGAAATATCCTAATATTTATTTATTTTTAATTAATTTTTAGCTCGACTGTCGTCCGTCTGTCCGTCTGTCTGTCTGTCCGTCCGTAAACTTTTTTTGTAGCGACTACTCCTCTGGAACTACTTTGTGGATTTTCATGAAACTTTACAGGAATGTTATTCTTAATGTCTAATTGATCCTAGCAAAATGTCAGATCTGCCAGAAATTCAAGATGGCCACCACAGCTAAAATAGATTTTTAAAAAATAAGTTTGTAGCGACTACTTCTTGAAAATTATAAGTGATATTGATATGGGACTTTTTCTAAAATGATCAGCATGACATGATGGTTATCCGAGTCGAATATTATTTTGATTCGACTTTAAACATGGCTGCCAGTGGCCATCTTTGTTTACATAGAGTTTTATAATGAAAACTTGTAGCGACTACTCCTCTGAAACAAATTGACGGATTTTCATGAAACTTCACACGAATGTTGCTCTTGATGTCTAATTGATCCTAGCAAAATTTCAGGTTGGCCGGAAATTCAAGATGGCAGCCATGGCTAAAAATAGATTTTCAAAATACAAGTTTGTAGCGACTACTTCTTGAAAACTATATGTGATATTGATATGGGACTTTTTCTAAAATGATCAGCATGACATGATGTTGGTCTTTGTCAAAAATCGTTTTGATTCGATGTCAAACATGGCTGTCACCGGCCATCTTTGTTTACATAGAGTTATATAATGAAAACTTGTAGCGACTACTCCTGAAACTAATTGATGGATTTTCATGAAACTTCACACGAATGTTGCTCTTGATGTCTTATTGATCCTAGCAAAATTTCAGGACGGCCGGAAATTCAAGATGGCCGCCATGGCTAAAAATAGATTTTCAAAATACAAGTTTGTAGCGACTACTTCTTGAAAACTATAAGTGATATTGATATGGGACTTTTTCTAAAATGATCAGCATGACATGATGTTGGTCCTTGTCAAAAATCGTTTTGATTCGATGTCAAACATGACTGTCAGCGGCCATCTTTGTTTACATAGAGTTATATAATTAAAACTTGTAGCAACTACTCCTCTGAAACTACTTGACGGATTTTCATTAAACTTCACAGGAATGTTGCTCTTGATGTCTAATTGATCCTAGCAAAATTTCAGGTCGCCGGAAATTCAAGATGGCCGCCACGGCTAAAAATAATTTTTCAAAAAACAAGTTTGTAGCGACTACTTCCTGAAATCAAAATCAATCAGTAGAGCTTCAAGGTCATTGACCTCTTGTTATACTTCCCATGATGTCACAATCGTGTGATAGTAAAAATTGTTTACCGGTGAACAGTAAAAATTGCTTCACGCTAAGGGTATGCGCAGTTTATACAGGAGTGTAAAAGTGAGGTACATTTTGTATAATGACTTGATTTATTACATGATTTATAACAAGCCAGTCAGTAATTTGTATAGGAGATCAAGTAAGAACTTAGTTAAAGATTATTTAACAGTGCTCCAAGAATAGGATAGACCGACGCCCGGGGCTCCTTGAAATCCATTCCGGGCCTGTCTCATTTTGCATACAAGGAGCCCGTCGGGCCTGTCTAAAAAAAAAAAAAAAAATTTTTTTTTTTACTTGATCTCATGATCCTCAAGACAAAATACTCCCATGTATATTCTGAACTATGAAAACACTTGCAATAAAGTTATTAAAATGTGTTATACACAAATTGAAACAATAAGAAGTTTAAATATTTCGCCTGGCGTCGTATCGGCAGTTTGTCACAACTTTGAGATCGACAATTTCTGACGTAAAACTACATTATCCTGCTATTAGGGTTGTGTTTTCTTTCCTCTTTGATAAGAAAAAACATTTTTGGCATTCAAAACACATTAATGCATGAAAAAAGTTCCTAATTGATGGTTTTTCGAATGAATATTTGTGAAATTTTCGGGCCGTAAAAGTACGGTGTCATAGTAGTCCGGATGGTAAATAATTTCGGATTTTTTTTTTTTTTTTTTTTTTTTTTTACATGGCATTATCCTGCTTTAGTCCCTAATGGGGTTATTAGTTCTGGGGTTAAAATGTCAACTTACATTTACACACATTGCAGGCTATTCCGAAATCTCAGTCACTCAGACGCTTTATTTATTCTATTCTATTCTATTCCCTAATTACATTCATTCCGTAATTGACGTTAAACTGCGTGCATTGTACGCATTTCAAAGGGCCGAACTAATACTCCCATTCTTCTATTACCGGTGTAGGGTTTGCCCATCTCTAATACTCCCTAGGGGCTAAAACAGGAGTACTATATAGGGCACCGATGAAGAATTTACGTTCTTATCCAACTGTCTTAAAGCAATGCTACTAGGGGAAGTTTCCCCGGGAAGTGGGTTTTCTTCAGGGGCGAGGTGGTATATAAAAATGGGGCTCGGAAATGTTTTTGGGGAAGTGTCTTAATGGATGAAATCGAGGAATAGCAGCGGCTGTTTGCAGTGCACGTTCTCAATGTCCGCATCATATGCATTGCGCGGTTTAGAAACGGCCGAACTAATACTCCCATTCTTCTATTACCGGTGTAGGATTTGCCCATCTCTAATACTCCCTAGGGGCTAAAACAGGAGTACTATATAGGGCAACGATGAAGAATTTACGTTCTTATTCAAGTGTCTTAAAGCAATGCTACTAGGAGAAGTTTCCCCGGGAAGTGGGTTTTCTTCAGGGGCGAGGTGGTATATAAAAATGGGGCTCGGAAATGTTTTTGGGGAAGTGTCTTAATGGATGAAATCGAGGAATAGCAGCGGCTGTTTGCAGTGCACGTTCTCAATGTCCGCATCATATGCATTGTGCGGTTTAGAAACGGCCGAACTAATACTCCCATTCTTCTATTACCGGTGTAGGATTTGCCCATCTCTAATACTCCCTAGGGGCTAAAACAGGAGTACTATATAGGGCAGCGATGAAGAATTTACGTTCTTATTCAAGTGTCTTAAAGCAATGCTACTAGGAGAAGTTTCCCCGGGAAGTGGGTTTTCTTCATGGGCGAGGTGCTATATAAAAATGGGGCTCGGAAATGTTTTTGGGGAAGTGTCTTAATGTATGAAATCGAGGAATAGCAGCGGCTGTTTGCAGTGCACATTCTCAATGTCCGCATCATTTGCATTGCGCGGTTTAGAAACGGCCAAACTAATACTCCCATTCTCCTATTACCGGTGTAGGATTTGCCCATCTCTAATACTCCCTAGGGGCTAAAACAGGAGTACTATATAGGGCGACGATGAAGAATTTACGTTCTTATTCGTGTGTCTTAAAGCAATGCCACTAGGGGAAGTTTCCCCGGGAAGAGGGTTTTCTTCAGGGGCGAGGTGCTATATAAAAATGGGGCATGGAAATGTTTTTAGGGAAGTGTCTTATTGGATGAAATCGAGGAATAGCAGCGGCTGTTTGCAGTGCACGTTCTCAATGTCCGTATCATATGCATTGCGCGGTTTAGAAACGGCCGAACTTATACTCCCATTCTCCTATTACCGGTGTAGGATTTGCCCATCTCTAATACTCCCTAGGGGCTAAAACAGGAGTACTATATAGAGCGACGATGAAGAATTTACGTTCTTATTCGTGTGTCTTAAAGCAATGCCACTAGGGGAAGTTTCCTCGGGAAGTGGGTTTTCTTCAGGGGCGAGGTGCTATATAAAAATGGGGCTCGGAAATGTTTTTGGGGAAGTGTCTTAATGGATGAAATCGAGGAAAAGGAGTGGCTGTTTGCAGTGTACGTTCTCAATGTCCATATCATATGCATTGCGGGCTTTTGAAACGACCGAACTAATACTCCCATTCGCCTATTACCGGTGTAGCATTTGTCCATCTGCAATACTCCCTAGGGGCTAAAACTGGACTATGTACAGCCTGTACAAGTATGACTTCGAAGCGTCGGGAAAGATACTCCCATTCTCCAATTGGCGCTGTAGCATTTGCCCATCACCGGTACTCTGTAAGGGCTGAAACAGGGGCAGTAGTAGATGAGGCAACGATATAGGCAATATTACGGGACTGTCTTCAACTATTAAAGGGATGCACGGCAATCTTCCTTCTTTTTTTTTAACAACTCACGGCGTCCCGTTAGTTTTCATTTGCATTTGTTCAATCATTCATAGTAATCGCGACAATAGTTCAAAGGTAATTATTTGCACATATTACTAACTTCTTACAACAGTGCAGGAATACAATGTTTAAGAAGTTGGTGAACTGCTGAAAAATTGAAATCTGATTTCTGCATTGATATGCCACCATTTTCACAGTGAAACTGACGCAGGATAACGAAATTGAGGAGGAAATTGTAATATTTCAATAAAACTGAAGATTGCCATGGGTCCCTTCAATTTCATTAGGCGAGGCGTACAAAATGAAGGAAATGAACAGGTGACCCCTTTATTGCATACAAAAGTGCAGATGTGCATGATAATGTGATTTTCAAGTGGTTTGCCAGTACATGTAATGAAACGGTCTGAAAACGATGTTTCGATTTGTGGACGTCAACAATGACTGAAATCACACATGGTGGAATGCATGTTGTCAATGTCCTACGCGAAATCATCATCGGAGGACCATACATACGCCTTCTTCGAATAGGGATTTACTGCCGTGGACGTTTTCCGTTTCGTTGTTTTCGTTCTTGGTCCCTCTTTTTTCACTGCTGTGAAGCCCTTCGGACAGCAGACTCTGTCTTTCTTCGAGGCGGTTTTGCTGGTCCCGGGAGTCGGTGTACAAGTGGTACCGACTAGCGTCTTGTTTCCCTCGTCTTCGCTCGATGAAAACAGCTCGGATATGAACTTAGCAGTGCGTTTTGAAGTACGCGCTGGCGGCATTGCTCTATTCGTTGAGTCTTCCTGGCTGTCCTCGGAGCTTACTACAATCACCGGTGGTTGGACTACAACTTCTCTTCCAGCTGCAGTACCTCTGCTGCTTTGATCTGTGTCGGACTCCGATGCTGTCGATTCGACATCAGTGACAGCTGGTTCAATGGTGGCGTCGCCGGATGTCATGGAGCCGGTCCATGAGTCAAAAAGTGGTGTGGGGTATGTGTACACTGCAGGCGTGTTCAATGGGTACACGGATTTCACCAGCTGGAAAAATCTGTCGTACAGATTACCGCCTGTGGTCTCACTCCTCCACATGACCTCGGCCAAGTGACCCTCAAATTGGGGAAGTTTGGTGCCCACGATGCGTTTAAAGTGATCTTTCGCATGCTTCCGCGCGCCCTCAATGCGATTAGTGTGCCAGTCACTATTTCGTCGGTGTCCATGTTGCGATACAGCTTCTTGTAGGCGTACTTGTGTATGACCGTAAAATGTCGGTAACCAAGTTCATTTAGGCCGCAATAGGAATTCCAGCCGTCGCTGTAGATAGTCGATCCGGGCTGAACGTGGCGAACAATCAGCGGTATAAGGTTTTCTCGCTACGATCGTTCACTGGATACATGATGAGGGTATTCGTCGACCGTTGTACCATACCAAAAACCCACACTTTCAAGCCCTTGTGCGGGTTTCCTCTGTGATATTTGACGCCTCTCCCAAATAGAGATTCGTCAATCTCGATTTCGTCTGTCATCATGGTCTATTTCGTGGATCTGTAAATAGTGGAATAGTTGTAATGACTGAAAAAAAAAATCGAAATTGCCATGTGTCCCTTTAATATTAAATTGCGAATCATTGCGTAATGTTTGTTTACATTATCATCATTCAGAATTGCATAAAATAACGCATGAACTGTTAAAGGGACACACGGCAATCTTCATTTTCTGGAAAAATCACGGTCTCCCGCTACTTCTTCTCAATATGCTGCATGTCTTAACTCATACATGTTAAAGGCACACTGTCCATAAGTAGGCAGATATTGAGCACAGGTTATCTTCATTGCCCCTTCAATTACAACAATGGCATTAACAAATGTTTAACGTCAGTGCAAGAGTATCAAACTTTTTCTTGTTTCTTTTAAAGGGACACTGTCCGTAACTTTCAGCTTATAATACACACACTAATTATGTTCGCAAACATTACGCACTAAACATTATTCAATATTTACTAATTAAAGCAGGATTGTTTGACGTAATTCAAACGCGGTACAAAAAAAAGAAAAGCCATTTAGGGCGTTTGAACTCGTAGCCCAAACTAAAATTATACTCGCGGTAATAATAGTGAGCGTAAAGTGGTCGACATAACTCCTGACTGAGCTAACCGGGCTATACGTATTACGCACTACATACTATGATGAAAACGTAATGCCCTAATGGAAGTCACGTGATCGCAGAAAAGGTAAATACGGTGGGTCCCACTTTATTTACAAATGATAATTTAAGCTCTTTTTTTTTCCAAACTCACGAATGTATTACTGCAGACTTCTTAGTGTCTATCCTCATGTTTTTATGTATACATTTCACTGAATGAAAGTTAGACAGTTATTTCGTTATGCTCAATATCTGCTTACTTACGGACAGTGTTCCTTTAAACGAAAATCTTACCACGCCAACAAAGTAACAGTTAACTGTATATGGTTAAGGGGAGGTAAGCGCTATTTGCAGAAGAGAGAAATTTATTTATGGTCATATCGCTGTTTCAATACCGTGGATTGCCGATTTCATTGTATTCAAGAAATTATACAAATTTAATAATAGTGGGAGCACAGACGTAATAACAAACAGATTGGACACTATGGAAATTGTGTAAATTTCACGTGGCACATTTTAAAAATTTCACGAAATATTTTTCTACTTTAAACACACATATCATGAACGGAGTTTCATTGAACAGAAATACCATGACACAATGAATTGTCTTTGTAATGACAGTATTTCTTTTTCTCGGACATTGACAGCAAAGAAGGAGTTTGATGGAGACTTTGACAGTGTGAAAACTTGCCTTTTAAAAGAAAAGCGAGAAATGATGCCATTTCGGTCTTGAAACAGTTTTTTTTTCCATGTTTTTATTTTGAAAATAAACATGAATTATTATAATACCATTTTGCTCTTCGCTATAAATGTTTTGCATGTATTCCGATATAAATCGGTGAATAATTGAGAGAGAACATAGAAGGAAAAGTGCCACGTGATATTTTGGTTACATGGGAAGTTTCCTATCTGTTTATTAATATGTCTGCGTTGGGAAGTAATACGTTCTTACCTGTGGAAATGTTCCTTGAAGACCTCGCGTAAGAACGAAGCCCAGTTCACTGCAGTGCTCTTGTATGCCACGCCGGAAAACTTGCTGCATTGGTATAGCGAATTCTTGTCCAAGTAACACTTCACGAAAAGCATTATGTCTTGAATCGTCAGCTTAGACCTTTCGAAGAACGAATTCCGACGAATGGTGGCTTCATGTGAATTGACTTTGCTGCACCTGAGTGAAACCCCATCTAGGCATCTGTGGCGTTGTTTCCATGCCAGTGTGCCCGTACACGCAGATGTGACTTCGTTGTCGTTCATGTTTTCTGTTACTGTTTTAAAGCACGCCATACCTTCCGACAGAAGGCCATGGACTACACACCATTGGCGAACATCACTGTCGTTTTGCATGAAGAGATTGAAAAAATTCCAGGGATTATCCCAATCTTCAAACTGAATGTCTTGCACATTATCAACTTCCCTATTCCTGAAATTGCCTGCTGTGCCGCGAACAATTTCTTGGCTGGCTACTTCTTCGGCTTTTTCGGCCATGGCAGACGTTGGAGTGGATGCAATGCATAAGATTTTCACATTATGTAAGCATTCGTGTGGGGTAACTTCGGCTTTCGCTTACTCATGTATTGTAATATTGGCATTAAAGCTGCTATACCTCTATTTAAGGCAATGGTCCCTGTATCTCAGGCAGAAAGCAGGTGTTTTAAGCTTCCTTTAGTGCCAAATTCGACGTTGTTAAACATGGCTGCAAGCCGTATGTAAGGAAAGAGATTTATGCGACGACGTCATCTTCAATGTATCGTTCATTGCAACAACGTGCAATGCATCATTGCCGTAATCGGTGAAAAGTATTCACTCATGACGGGATTCGAACTGATAACCTGCGTATTGCTGCATCTGTTACCTTACGTTCACGCCACAGAATGAAGTGATAAACTTTGTGTCATTTCAATGATATATATCTGTTCTAATGCACTTTCTTCTTATCCCCCTCCCACTTCCATTACGCGTACGCCCCATTGCCTTAAAAACACGTGTAGTAGCTTTAATACCCCATACTTACCCCTCTTGTGCATGGGTGGATTTCAATCGCTCACCACGACCAGTAAACCACTTTCCCGTGGAACTCACGCATTTCTACCTTTTCACAGAACCATTTTACTGAGTTCCAGGTTCTCACATGTTGGAATGTGGAGAAATGTTCACTTAAATGACATTCCGCATACCGTATCAGCACGTGCAATTTCACGCAGTTGGACATGCGTTGAAAAACAAATTGTTTTCCATTGTTATCTTCCATTTAATATGCCTTCGCGCAACAGATTAATTTATGACACATGGATGACAATTATGGACATAATTTAGCTAGGAGCCAGCTGGGCCCCTGACTTAGAATTTTTAGGGGCCCAGCCTAAAAGTTAGGGGCCCAACAAAATATTATTTTATTTTACCACTCTGGTGCATAATGTATGAACAATTACATGCATTTACTCCGCATTTATTGAATATCATAAACAACAGCACTGATCATTACAAGTCCAAGTTATCTATTTAATTATAAATAGTATTGTTAATGAGTTTTGTTATAAATGATCACAACTAGAATATGTAAATTATTGCAATAAAAGATTAAAAAAGATTAGATATTATTAAATTAATGTTTTATTTTGTTATAAATATTTTATGTTGACATACAGTTTTAAAATTAATGTATGAGACCTTTTTTATCAACATGATTCCCTGCCATATAATTATTATTGATTATTTCTAAAAGCACCGCATTTTGTTAATCAAAGGCGCCGCGTTTTAGAATATCCAAAAATCGGAAGCGAAACCTAATTATTTCCCCTTCATATTATAACACGAATTTATGATCATGTGTAAAATAAACACTACCATGTCTGTTTTAATGTTGATTTTATACCAGCAAATGTTACTTGTACTCTTGCACATCTAATTTTACATTGACATTCGAAGCTCAGAGTACCGTAAAATGCAATTTTGTGGGAAACCGTACATCGCAACATTTCGAACAGAAAGGAGGGACACTTCCTGATTAATTTTGCACAGAAGTTTTCATCTCTGACGCACCAAAACTACAGATTTCCATCCATTTGGTGTTGTCATGACAACAAAGTCACAATATCTGCAGTTGTACACAGCCATCTGGAATTTGACTTGTGTATAATACCTATGACTGGTTTTCAGTTCAGAGTTTTGGCTCAAACAAAACCCTCTGTCAGCTGCAGATGCTTCCTGTACTGTAATGTTGCGATGTCTGCGATATTTAAAGGGGCATTTCTTATATTCCGGTACCGCAGCATTCACATGAGATGATACCCAGACGGTTTACACCTAAATTCTGTGTGGGCTTGTTCATTCCTACGATATTCTACATAAGTCTCTCGGGCAATCGACTCATTGTCCCACTTGACCGCTTCTTTTTTAGACATAGGATTTGTAGTTCATTATCTGCATTACCAGTTTTTCTGGACAAGTTGAGTCTTTCTGGACAAGAATATCATGGGCCTTGGTTCCAGCTAACCTTCCTATTCTGTGTTCCTACCAGAGTGGACTGATGTTTTTGTTTTTAGTTTGCTGAAAGAGACATGCGGACTGTTCTATTGGCATGAGTATGTATTAACTACTTGTCCACTTTAGTCTCTACATCGAAAGACGAAAGCATTATGTTTCCCGTATCATACAGGCTTATGAGGGTTTGGGAAGTATTCAAATTCTGTTTGTGTTTTGAATTACCGGTAGGCTGGTCGTCCAGTGGTGGAATTAACGCAAAGAATGAAGCATGGACTTACTGCACGGAAGGATTCAAGCACATTTGTTCTGGGAGAGGATCCTTGCTGCTCGGTATGATACATTGACAAGTTTCTTTCTGTTGCTATTCACGAGGCTCTGTATTTTTTGAATGGTGCTTGGTTCTACCTGAAAGAGATATCAACTGAGAATAAAACCGACCTTCATTTGTGTTATTAAACAAATAATACTACACTGTACATACTTTTGAAGCAAATATATCAAACCTGTATTTAAGAAAAGGTAAGAGAAAAGTTGCCTCTAAACACAGGTGGTGTCTTCATACCGCTGATTTTTGTTGTGCAAAAATTGTGCAAAAATTACAAGTTGCAGCTGAAAAGGTGGTCTCTTGAGTAGGTTTGACTCTTTATTGTTTAAACATAATATTCCAATTACCGATTAGCTTCCAAGTGACTCTTTATTGTTTAAACATAATATTCCAATTACTGTTTACCTTTCAAGTGACTCTTTATTGTTTAAACATAATATTCCAATTACCGATTAGCTTCCAAGTGACTCTTTATTGTTTAAACATAATATTCCAATTACCATTTAGCTTCCAAGTGACTCTTTATTGTTTAAATATAATATTCCAATTACTGTTTACCTTTCAAGTGACTCTTTATTGTTTTAACAGAATATTCCAATTACCGTTCAGCTTCCATGTGACTCTTTATTGTTTTAAACGTAATATTCCAATTACTGTTTAGCTTCCAAGTGACGCGTTATTTTTTAAACATAATATTCCAGTTACTGTTTAGCTTCCAAGTGACTCTTTATTGTTTAAACATAATATTCCAATTACCGTTCAGCTGCCATGTGACTCTTTATTGTTTAACCCATTTTATTCGGGATTAAACATAATATTCCAATTACTGTTTACCTTTCAAGTGACTCTTTATTGTTTAAACATAATATTCCAATTACTGTTTACCTTCAAGTGACTCTTTATTGTTTAAACATAATATTCCAATTACCGTTTACCTTTTAAGATCTATATATAATGACCGTTTTGCGTTCCTAATTTCTTACTGTTTTTATTTTGTTTTGTGTCGAAAATTACTGGTTTATTAAATGCACAGTGAGATAAGATTAAGAACTCTCATGCTGCTTCATCCAAAATAAAATGTATGGTCCAGACAATGGCAAAGGACTTCATCTACATTGTCATTGCTATACAGTTCCTGTATGGCAATGAGTTGATAGGAGGTTGTCGTAACCGAACACTAACCCTCCCCCACCCACCCCACATAATGTACACACATAATCACAACTGCCATCTTCATTCCTAGATCTATAAATTAAGTATCGAACCATATTTGTTATTACATACCAATACGCTTCAAAGCTTTTGTATGCCTTCATGCTCTGTGTACTGAATAAGGATGGTGTTTCTATCAGGTACATGTACACTTGAGCGAATTCCAACACGGGCCAGATACTCTGATCGTTGGTCCATTTTAGATCACCGATTGCATACGCATCTTGTAGTTTTTTCGTTTTCTCATATCTTTCTTTTTTGCCTCGGGCGCTAATCCCTTTACATATATGGTACAAGTATTGCTAAAGTTGACATGGTTCACCTATTTCATTTCAACACAATGGATGTTTTCCTGGCCGATCGATTGACAGCCAGTGAAATGCGCATGCACATTTGTGACGTCATAAGGGAATCCCGTAAAAGCTCCTATATCCACTAGATCAGTCCTAACACACCCTTCATGAAAATACAGAACGTACACAACCTCAATAAGCATTGTTGAAAAGTATCCGTATGCTAGTCATTTTCGCGTCAGACAACTTCAGAAGCATCCGTCCACATGCAGTGTCAGCTATCTTCACGGGTGTGGGTCCTGACTTCTTTGGCATGCACTTGCTGTCTTCATCGTGGAGATATTGTGTAGTACAAGCTCTATGTGCTAATCCGGTTTAATGGGCCGTAATAGGATCAAGTCTGTATCTATCAGTCCCAGTTACAAACACATTTTCTCCTACCAGTGTTGGGTACTTTTCACAGTATGTACAAAACATTTTGTCACATACACTATCACTACGTTTCCTACTTCCGTTTACACTATCACTACGTTTCCTACTTCCGTTTACACTATCACTACATTTCCTACTTCCGTTTACACTATCACTACGTTTCCTACTTCCGTTTACACTATCACTACGTTTCCTACTTCCATTTACACTATCACTACGTTTCCTACTTCCGTTTACACTATCACTACGTTTCCTACTTTCATTTACACTATCACTATGTTTCCTACTTCCGTTTACACTATCACTACGTTTCCTACTTCCGTTTACACTATCACTACGTTTCCTACTTTCGTTTACACTATCACTACGTTTCCTACTTTCGTTTACACTATCACTACGTTTCCTACTTTCGTTTACACTATCACTACGTTTCCTACTTCCGTTTTCATAATCACTGCTAATTCCCACACGCTTAAAAGATTTCAACATGTTGGTCAAGATAAATCGTAAAACAACAGTAAATCCTGAGTAGATGAAACTTTAGTTATATAAAACATTGCTTTTGTCAATGAATTGTTAATTATTTTAAAAAACAACAACACACTAGTGCTAGGTGTCTTTAATTAGTAATTTACACGTCTTATCTCTTTTAGAATCATGTGTAAAAACACACAATAATGAAATATATATCCACTACAATCTTTGACGGGGACGTTTTTGTTTCAGATGACTTTCTTTAAATTAATATCTCCTGTCACAACTAGGAATTATGCATTTATCAAGAGTATAAAATAAATGGTAAGACATTGACTTTACAGTCAAGTTTAAATTTTTATGTAAACAACAGCAGAATAAATGAAAGCAACTTGGTCAATATAATTGCAAGTATCAAAATTTGGCTTTATTATATGAATCTGGATTTGTGGCCTGATTTCTGGAAGCTTAAATATTTGAACATCTGTATTCAACATTTCTTTGTTCCTTCTTTAGGATACTCAGTTTTCTCAACTGAATAAGCCAGTGCTCGAAAAGTAGGAGAGCCCGAAGCCTGGATCTCCTCAAAATCAATGTCTCAGTCATTCTGCAGAAAAAAAGCCGTCGAGTCTGTCTAACAATAAAAATAACCCGAAAATTATTATTCGATCTAAAAGCAATCCCCAAGACCAGATGCCGCCAAGGAACTTGTATTAGGAAGCAATATAGCCTATATTGAAGTCATTGAAAAGTCTTCCTATTGTCAATGATACATTTGAGGTGACATTACATTTCAGTTCTCATTACATTACAGAATTTTTAAAATCATTTACCGTCTTCAAAATTTATCAGCTCTTCAGACATTTCAACACCTTCCTCTGTCAATCTAGTGTCCATACTTTTTCCGTCTTGAACAACTTCATGGACATCCCACTGAGGCTGATGATTCCATCTCTATAACACTACGATTTTTTGCTGCTTGTTTTATAGGTTTTCTTCTCAGTTGCTTCTTCTTTTTAATTTTTCTCCGAATAGGCAGTCCACCAATATTCATTGAATTCTGCTGAAGATATTCATCTATCTCCTCAAGCTTAGCTTTCACATTGGGTCATACCTCAACACTTAGAGCACCATACAAACTTAGCTGAATATTTTTCAGAATTTCAATGTATTCCTTTCTATATCTACTTTCACTAGGTTCTGAAGCAATGTTGCTAGATACAGTACAAGGATTGCTGTCTGATTTTTTTCCGTTGTCCATATTGGTAAGATTAGCCATTTCAGTCAGATTATTATCTCTCCCTCTAATGCTTGTTCTTAAAACATTATGGTCTAAATTGTAACATGGCATGTTTCTTATACGACTCATTAAAAGGTGCCCAGTTTTGGAAAGAGCTGGATCATTGCCAGTAGATGTTTACATGGCCAATCAAAGTTTATATAATTTGGACAACATGTGGGAATGCCATTTTCTAACCTAATCAAGTAATGGTAACCATTGTGTGGGTTTTTAACCTCAAATGTATTCTTCCTTAAAGGAAGACTTACCAATGGCATCAACTGCAGGAGGCAATCTCTCAAGGCAATGTTTCAAGAATTTCTTAGCCTGTCCTTTTCAAAAACTTTGGGATACTTCCATGGTATGTCCGTGATTCTGTCCGTGATTCTTCCGTTGACAAGACATTGTTTTCAATATATCTGAAGCAAAACACAATTAAATATATAAAAATGATAAAAAAAGGAAACCACAGCAATGAATACCGGGTAAATAATCACCATCTTTCATATTATTTTCCCCAGGTCTCATATTGACTGACTTCCTTTTCCTTCACCTAATACTCTTAAATTGTGCTTGAAGTTTCCACGATTTTTAGCTCTACTGGCCAAGGGCCAGCAGAGCTTATGGGAGGGTGTGTTGTCCGTCTTCCGTCGTCCGTCCGTCGTCCGTCGTCCGTCCGTTAACTTTTCTTCAAACGACTTCTCCTCAGAAACCGCTTTGCTAATTTTGACCAAACTTCACGTGGATGATCCTTAGATGAATGCTTTTTAGATTTGTTAAAATTAGGTCAGCGCTACAACCAAGATGGCTGCCATTACCATATATAGTCGAAACCTTAAAAAATCTTCTCCAGAACCGCTGGACAGATTTCAACAGTTTTTTAGCTCTACTGATCAGAGATCAGCAGAGCTTATGCCGTGGTGCGGCGTCCGTCGTCCGTCCGTCTGTCCGTCTGTCCGTCTGTCTGTCCGTAAACTTTTATTTGTAGCGACTTCACAGCTGAAACTACTGGATGGATATTCATGAAACTTTACAGAAATGTTGCCCATAAAGTCTAGTTGATCCTAGCAAAAATTCATGTTGATGTGAAAACCAAGATGGCCGCCAAAGCTAAAAATAGAGTTTTAAAATACACGTTTGTAGCGACTTCTTCTTGAAATCTATAAGTGATATTGATATGGGACTTTTTCTAAAATGATCAGCATGACATGATGTTGATCCTAGTCAAAAATCGTTTTGATTCGACGTTAAACATGGCTGCCAGCGGCCATCTTTGTTTACATAGAATTATATAGTAAAAACTTGTAGTGACTACTTCTCTGAAACTACTTGGCGGATTGTCATGAAACTTTACAGGAATGTTGCTCTTGATGTCTAATTGATCCTAGAAAAATTTCAGGTCGGCCGGAAATTCAAGATGGCCGTCACAGCTAAAAATAGATTTTTAAAAAATAAGTTTGTAGCGACTACTTCTTGAAAACTATAAGTGATATTGATATGGGACTTTTTCTAAAATGATCAGCATTACATGATGTTGATCCTAGTCAAAAATCGTTTTGATTCAACGTTAAACATGGCTGCCAGCGGCCATCTTTGTTTACATAGAGTTATATAGTAAAAACTTGTAGCGACTACTCCTCTGAAACTACTTGGCGGATTGTCATGAAACTTTACAGGAATGTTGCCCTTGATGTCTAATTGATCCTATCAAAATTTAAGGTCGGCCGGAAATTCAAGATGGCCGTCACAGCTAAAAATAGATTTTTAAAAAATAAGTTTGTAGCGACTACTTCTTGAAAACTATAAGTGATATTGATATGGGACTTTTTATTAAATGATCAGCATGACATGATGTAGATCCTTGTGGAAAATTATTTTGATTCGACGTTAAACATGGCTGCCAGTGGCCATCTTTGGTTACATAGAGTTATATAGTAAAAACTTGTAGCGACTACTCCTCTGAAACTACTTGACGGATGTTCATGAAACTTCACAGGAAAGTTGCTCTTGATGTCTAGTTGATCCTAGAAAAATTTCAGGTAGGCCGGAAATTCAAGATGGCCGCCACAGCTAAAAATAGATTTAAGATAAATAAGTTTGTAGCGACTACTTCTTCAAAACAATAAGAGATATTGATATGGGACTTTTTCTAAAATGATCAGTATGACATGATGTTGGTCCTTGTCGAAAATCGTTTTGATTTGACCTTAAACATGGCTGCTTTGTTTACATAGAGTTATATAATGAAAACTTGTAGCGACTACTTCTTTGAAACTACCTGTCGGATTTTCATGAAACTTCACAGGAATGTTGCTCTTAATGTCTTTGATCTTAGCAAAATTTCAGGTCGGCTGGAAATTCAAGATGGCCGCCACGGTTAAAAATAGATTTTCAAAAAACAAGTCTGTAGCGACTACTTCCTGAAATCAAAATCAATCAGTAGAGCTTCAAGGTCATTGACCTCTTGTCTTTAAAAATGATCGCCAACGCCTAGACTATCAAGTTTGTTTAAATAAAGTCCCCTGGGTCAAAAATGGCCGTGCCCCGGGGGTCCAAAGTTTGTATATTGAGGTTTTGCATGTTTTTAATATAGACATATAGGAAAAAACTTTAAAAAATCTTCTCTGAAACCCCAAGGCACAGAGCTCTCATGTATTACATGTAGCATTAGCTTATGGTCCTCTACTAATTTTGTTCAAATGGAGACCCTGGGGTCAAATTTGTCCCCGCCCCGAGGGTCACAGTTTTACATAGACTTATATAGGATTTTTTTTTAAAAATCTTCTTCTCGGAAACTACAACAGCCAGAGGTTTGATATTTTGCATTTACTATAAGCTTATGGTCCTTTACCAAGTTTGTTCAAATGGTGACCCTCGGGTCACATTTGGCCCCGCCCCAAGGGTCACATGTTTTACATAGACATGTATAGGGAAAAACTTAAAAAATCTTCTTCTCTGAAACTGCAAGATTTTAAGGTTTAATATTTTGCATTTGCTATAAGCTTGTGGTCCTCTACCAAGTTTGTTCAAATGGTGACCCAGGGGTCACATTTGTCCGCACCCCGAGGGTCACAGTTTTACATAGGCTTGTATAGGGAAAAAATGAAAAAAATCTTCTTCTCTGGAACCACATGGCACAGAGATCTCATGTATTACATGTAGCATCAGCTTATGGTCCTCTACTAAGTTTGTTCAAATGGTGACCCTGGGGTCAAATTTGTCCCCGCCCCCAAGGGTCACAGTTTTACATAGACTTACATGGATATAGGATTTTTTTTTTAAAAATCTTCTTCTCAGAAACTAGAAGAGCCAGAGGTTTGATATTTTACATATATTATAAGCTTATGGTCCTTCACCAACTTTGTTCAAATGGTGACCCTGGGGTCACATTTAGCCCCGCCCCAAGGATCACATGTTTTACATAGACATGTATAGGGAAAAACTTAAAAAATCTTCTTCTCTGAAACTGCAAGAGCCAGAGGTTTAATATTTTGCTGTTGCTATAAGCTTATGGTCCTTTACCAATTTTGTTCAAATGTTACCCTGGGGTCACATCTGGTCCGCCCCGGGGGTCACAGTTTTATATAAATGCTTGTATAGGGAAAAACTGCAAAAATCTTCTTCTCTGGAACTGCAAGAGCCGGAGGTTTAATATTTTGCATTTGCTATAAGCTTATGGTCCTTTACCAAGTTTGTTCAAATGGTGACCCTCGGGTCACATTTAACCCCGCCCCAAGGGTCACATGTTTTACATAGACATGTATAGGGAAAAACTTAAAAAATCTTCTTCTCTGAAACTGCAAGAGCCAAAGGTTTAATATTTTGCATTTGCTATAAGCTTATGGTCTTCTACCAAGTTTGTTCAAATGGTGACCCATTGGTCACATTTGGCCCCACCCTGGGGGTCACAGTTTTACTTAGGCTTGTATAGGCAAAAACTGAAAAAAATCTTCTTCTCTGGAACCACATGGCACAGAGCTCTCATATATTACATGTAGCATCAGCTTATGGTCCTCTACCAAGTTTGTTCAAATGGTGACCCTGGTGTCAAATTTTGACGCGCCCCGGGGGTAACAGTTTTTTAGCTCTACTGATCAGAGATCAGCAGAGCTTATGCCGTGGTGCGGCATCTGTCGTCCGTCCGTCTGTCCGTCCGTCCGTCTGTCCGTCCGTCTGTCCGTCCGTTAACTTTTATTTGTAGCGACTACTCCTCTGAAACTACTGGATGGATATTCATAAAACTTTACAGAAATGTTGCCCATGAAGTCTAGTTGATCCTAGCAAAAATTCATGTTGATGTGAAATCCAAGATGGCCGCCAAAGCTAAAAATAGATTTTTTAAATTCAAGATTGTAGCGACTACTTCTTGAAAACTATAAGTGATATTGATATGGGACTTTTTCTAAAATGATCAGCATGACATGATGTTGATCCTAGTCAAAAATCGTTTTGATTCAACGTTAAACATGGCTGCCAGCGGCCATCTTTGTTTACATAGAGTTTTATAGTAAAAACTTGTAGCGACTACTCCTCTGAAACTACTTTGCGGATTGTCATGAAACGTTACAGGAATGTTGCTCTTGATGTCTAATTGATCCTAGAAAAATTTCAGGTTGGCCGGAAATTCAAGATGGCCGTCACAGCTAAAAATAGATTTTTAAAAAATAAGTTTGTAGCGACTACTTCTTGAAAACTATAAGTGATATTGATATGGGACTTTTTCTAAAATGATCAGCATGACATGATGTAGATCCTTGTGGAAAATTATTTTGATTCGACGTTAAACATGGCTGCCAGTGGCCATCTTTGGTTACATAGAGTTATATAGTAAAAACTTGTAGCGACTACTCCTCTGAAACTACTTGACGGATGTTCATGAAACTTCACAGGAATGTTGCTCTTGATGTCTAGTTGATCCTAGAAAAATTTCAGGTCGGCCCGAAATTCAAGATGGCCACCACAGCTAAAAATAGATTTAAAATAAATAAGTTTGTAGCGACTACTTCTTGAAAACAAGAAGAGATATTGATATGGGACTTTTTCTAAAATGATCAGTATGACATGATGATGGTCCTTGTCGAAAATCGTTTTGATTTGACGTTAAACATGGCTGCCAGCGGCCATCTTTGTTTACATAGAGTTATATAATGAAAACTTGTAGCGACTACTTCTCTGAAACTACTTGACGGATTTTCATGAAACTTCACAGGAATGTTGGTCTTAATGTCTAATTGATCCTAGCAAAATTTCAGGTCGGCCGGAAATTCAAGATGGCCGCCACGGTTAAAAATAGATTTTCAAAAAACAAGTCTGTAGCGACTACTTCCTGAAATCAAAATCAATCAGTAGAGCTTCAAGGTCATTGACCTCTTGTTAATTATTATTTTTTTGTTGGTTTTGTTTTCAATTTCATTTGTTTTTAAATATTTTTTTAAATTTCAATTTTTTTTTTTTTGTAAATTTTTTTTTTTTTGTAATTTTTAGCTCTACTGATCAGAGATCAGCAGAGCTTATGCCGTGGTGCGGTGTCCGTCGTCCGTCTGTCCGTCCGTCTGTCCGTCCGTTAACTTTTTTTTTGTAGCGACTACTCCTCTGAAACTACTGAATGGATTTTCATGAAACTTTACAGAAATGTTGCCCATGAAGTCTAGTTGATCCTAGCAAAAATTCATGTAGATGTGAAATCCAAGATGGCCGCCAAATCTAAAAATAGGTTTTTAAAAAACAAGTTTGTAGCGACTACTTCTTGAAAACTCTAAGGGATATTGCTATGGGAGTTTTTCTGAAATGATCAGCATGACATGATGTTGGTCCTTGTCGAAAATCGTTTTGAATCGACGTTAAACATGGCTGCCAGCGGCCATCTTTGTTTACATAGAGTTATATAATGAAAACTTGTAGCGACTACTCCTCTGAAACTACTTGACGGATTTTCATGAAACTTCACAGGAATGTTGCTCTTGATGTCTAATTGATCAATCAAAATTTCAGGTCCGCCGGAAATTCAAGATGGCCGCCACAGCTAAAAATAGATTTTTAAAAAATAAGTTTGTAGCGACTACTTCTTGAAAACTATAAGAGATATTGATATGGGACTTTTTCTAAAATGATCAGGATGACATGATGTTGGTCCTTGTCGAAAATCGTTTTGATTCGACGTTAAACATGGCTGCCAGCGGCCATCTTTGTTTACATAGTTATATAATGAAAACTTGTAGCGACTACTCCTCTGAAACTACTTGACGGATTTTCATGAAACTTCACAGGAATGTTGCTCTTGATGTCTTATTGATCCTAGCAAAATTTCAGGTCGGCCGGAAATTCAAGATGGCCGCCACGGCTAAAAATAGATTTTTAAAAAATAAGTTTGTAGCGACTACTTCTTGAAAACTATAAGAGATATTGATATGGGACTTTTTCTAAAATGATCAGCATGACATGATGGTTATCCGAGTCGAACATTATTTTGATTCGACGTTAAACATGGCTGCCAGTGGCCATCTTTGTTTACATAGAGTTATATATTGAAAACTTGTAGCGACTACTCGTCTGAAACTACTTGAGGGATTTTCATGAAACTTCACAGGAATGTTGCTCTTGATGTCTAATTGATCCTAGCAAAATTTCAGATCGGCCAGAAATTCAAGATGGCCGCCACAGCTAAAAATAGATTTAAAAAAAATAAGTTTGTAGCGACTACTTCTTGAAAACTATAAGTGATATTGATATGGGACTTTTTCTAAAATTATCAGCATGACATGATGGTTATCCGAGTCGAACATTATTTTGATTCAATGTTAAACATGGCTGTCAGCGGCCATCTTTGTTTACATAGAGTTATATAATGAAAACTTGTAGCGACTACTCCTCTGAAACTACTTGACGGATTTTCATGAAACTTCACAGGAATGTTGCTCTTGATGTCTAATTGATCCTAGCAAAATTTCAGGTCGGCCGGAAATTCAAGATGGCCGCCACTGCTAAAAATAGATTTTCAAAAAACAAGTTTGTAGCGACTTCTTCCTGAAAACAAAATCAATCAGTAGAGCTTCAAGGTCATTGACCTCTTGTTTTTAAATTTTTTTTAAAATTTTTAATTTTTTTTTTGATTGATTTGAATTATTTTATTTTTTTCATTTTTTTCATTATCTTTTTAATTACTTGACACTTACTTTAAAATTTCTTGTCGGCGCTACTCATCCTAAATGCCTTGTGGAATTTCGACGAAACTTGGCAGGAAGCATCGGTAAAATGTCTAGTTGTGCATATCACGCTTTTTTTCCAGTTTGCTGATTTTTGACGGAGTTATGGCCCTTTGACATTTTTATTTTAAATTTCTTGTCGGCGCTACTCCTCTTAAACGACTTGTTGGATTTCTACGAAATTTGGAAGGAAGCCTCAGTATTATGTCTAGTTGTGCAAAGCGCGGTATATCAATGAAATCTTGGACAATTTCGAAAACCAGCTAGATCTTGTCAGTAATAACAGAGTTATGACCCTTGATTTGTTGAAAAATGCTATATTGTATTTTCCTTCGTTAAATCTATAGGAGAAGAGAGCTATATCTAGCTATATCTATCTAAATCTATAAGAGCTGTTTTAGCCAGTAGAGCGTCCACAGGCCCTCTTGGGCCTCTTGTTAATTTTGTCAAATAATTGTTTGCTGTCTTTATCTTTTTTTGCCAGGGCCGTTTAAACCATAAAGATAGCCACCATGGCTAAAAATAGATTTTAAATAATTTGTGGCGACTACTTTTACAGGAATGTTGGTCTTGATGTCCTGTTAGTCCCAAGTAAAAATCAGTTTGGCTGGAAATTCAAGATGGCTGCCACAGTTTAAATACAAGTTCAAACATGACTGCCAGCAACCATCTTTTTTTCCATAGGTTGATATAGGAAAAACTTGTTGCGACTACTTCTCTGAAAGTGTTGGTCTTATTTCCATAAAACTTCACAGGTTCCCATGGTTGATCTGGCTTTCAGAATCTATCAGTAGAGTTTCAAGGTCATTGACCTCTTGTTATATTTTATTATTGACACTACAACTGATTTTATAAGTCGCCCTACCCTAGAAAAATGGAATGTTCCGCCATCGCCATTCTGGTTTTCGGGTGTCAATAAAATAACATGTAAACAGTGGGGGTCAAAATGAATTTTTGGCTTTGCGAAGCTTAGAGGATGGCTACGTGAAGATTACAAACAGATTCAGGAGTGTTAGTTTTCAATCTATTCAATCATTTTTATGGGGTCAAAGTCTATATTTAAAAGCTTGAATATCGGCTGGTAACTTAAACAATTTTCATCACAGATCCACAAACTTAAAATTAGTCAGGAATTGGGAAAACGCATCCAATAACGTATAGAACAGAAAAATCGAACAAGTGGCTGAGAAGTTATTAACACACAGAGAAAAAAACTAAGAAAGCACATTATACCAGCTTCCTGCGTCCTGGGAAATACATGATTGAAAAAACATCAATTAACACAATCAAGTTACTACCTTAATATTTATGGCACAAGCAATGATTGGTATTGTCACATATTCACTGTCCTTTTTTTAACGATTTCCTACACCCAGAGCAATACCATGTTTTTGTTGGTGGCAATCGCTTCAGTCCCAAGCATTTTGGATGGACCACTGGTCACAATGGTCGCATCCAACCATACTTCATGAATCTGATTTTGTCCTACACACAGTATGTTTTCTCTGGTGGAGTGTTCTCTTTCTCTTCCGAGCCTTTCTCAAGTTCCATCTTTCTAGTTAGTACTTCTGGCATGATATTTCTCTTCCAAAATATTTCCAGAGACGGGACCATTTCACCTATATAACTTTCATCTCGTTTTACTCCAAAACTACAAAATTTGCAAACACAGCATTGCAAACAAACATTTGCATCTGCACCTGTGCAAAGTATTGGTGAATGCATTTCAGTTTATAGTCCGTGTCGATACAAAATATGCTATCTTCCAATGCATCCTTTAGGGATTGGTCTCTATATTTGTACGGGCATTTGATTTTTAATTATCCATTGCCACAACACTGACAAACAACAACACCATCTGGAGAAGCTCCAAGAAAAGGGCTTTTCCTTGCAAATGGCCGTCCCGCATTTAGTCATACGACTGTCTGCATGAGCACTTCCAATCGTGGTGTACACCTGGTCACTTGGCACAGTATCTGGAACTGTTCCTGAGTTGGTATAGATGTTGTTGTTGACCCGAAATGCATCTTCCTCGTGCTTATTTCCCAATCTATCACGGGAACTCAGGGGACGGTTCTATGAAACACAAATCTTTTTGATTAAGGAAGGTTGTAGCACTAAGGGATCGTATGAATTGCTTGGTACATTTAATAACAAGGTCCGGACTTTGCGTTGTGATTACCATAATTTATTGGTACATATAAAACAGTCCAAACAATTACAAATTCATAATACGCTATGAACCTCCTGTTATAGATATACATATCCATTTCGTATAGTGTTTTTCAGTACTTCCATTTGTCAACTACTTAAATAGTCCCCTATTATTAAATGTCTTAGGTTCACAAAGTATAATAGTATTTAGAAACGTTCAAATGTCCAAATCCTCAAGTTATTATGTAACGCTGAACAGCTGCCCCAACTATACTAGCTTCCATACTATAGTTTAACTTATCACACACCCTGTCTTTCTGATTCCCTTCCATCTCTTCAAGCACTGGGTAATATGAAACATGATAATCCAGTTATGTGCTTCAACTTTTAGAAAATTACAATTCTCTTATAGTTGATAATGTTATTATTTTCTGCTGGCTTCCTAGCCATGTAGATACATGGTAATGATACAGCTGATAGTGCTGCTAAGGCAGCATAAGGTTTACATATATCTAATACCAATTTACCTTATACTGATTTTAAAAGTTGTATCAACACATATTTTCATAACTCTTGGTAAGCCGCTTGGGACTCCACCATCAATGCAGTTAGGCTTGTCCTGTGGGTCTTTGGCATCACTCGTGTGACTTCTTTGCCATCCCTTTTCACAACCATTGACCTTTCCCATTTAGTATAAGTCACTTCTTCAATACCATGAATTGCTAGTATAATTTGAAGCTTGTACATGAGCATGTCCGTTCCGCAGTCTTTGCAAGTTCTGTCAATACATTGCTTTTTTGGCATACTTTCCATCAAATGGACAGAGAGTGGCATTCATCACCTGGTATTTGTCCTTGGTAATTGCCATAGCATTGTCAAGGTTCTCTGTAGGTTCATTGTTCTTTTTTGCACTTCCCAGTTTCTTAGTTACCAGGGCATGTACTTGCGATAGCTTTAATTCCACATTTGTACAGCTGTCACACAGACAGCTGTACCATGGTTGCTTTTTAGTCGACTGTATAGTTTTGGGTTTCAGTGCTGCGAATGTTGAGAAGCCGACTTTCACTTACGTAAAGAAGTAATCGACCTTCTCCTTCACATCTGCCGGAACTGTGTCGGACCTTGTTTTTCTATCCCCTGTACACGTAGATGTTGAGTAACGGGTCAGTGTTGCAGGTCTAACACCCATGAGCCTGGCAGCTGTACTCTGCAATCTATACTTCTTTAGGCTTGGGGCTTGCCAACTCAGACATTTTTTCTTGGATGCAATGTTGTCTTTCATGATTTCCGCCAATGCCTGGATTGATTTGTTGAAAAATGTGAGTTTTTTCTTTATTTCCGGATTATCGAAATGAATATTGGAGTTGTGCAGTTGTGCAGTTGTAGCTGTTTCCTTGGTGTAGCCTTCTTCAAGATGTATTGCACCGTTGCTGCAAACTTTGTTGGGGACTTTGGCATTTTAACTCTGGATGCAGCCTTTCATACCGAAGTCCAACGTCCATCTGTTTGGAGTGAAGGCGATAGTGTTTGGAGACTGTAATTTGCTTCGCTTTTTTTTGGCGATACACCCGATCCTTTTCCTTTGTCCGCCTTTTTTTCTGAACATGTTGCTTTGCCCTACAGGTGTTCCTTTTGTTTGTCCATACAATATTGTCTCAATTTTTCAACTTCATGCCTTGTTTTCGCCCGTTTTTGTTCGTTCTTCTTTTTTTCTGGCTCCCTCTGCCGTTTCCGAGAATTTGATTGACGGATTTTATTTTGTTCCTTTTCCTTTTGTTTTGTCTCTTCACTTTTCGGCTGCAATCGTTGTAACTTCTTACGATCTCTTTCTGTAGCCAAGTAAGTCTCCCATTTGTCTGTATTTCTCTGTAGATCATCTCTGAACCTACAAATATAAATTGTTTAATTAAATTGATTGCAGATTTCATAACAATAACTAACAAGAGCTGTAGGAGAACAGCGCAGCTGGACTATTCGATTTTTCAGAGAATAATAAATTATATAGCTAGTATATACCATCAGAAAACAAGGCTAAAACAATATGGGTGGGGTTGGGGGCGCAACATAGCTATGTGTAAGAATTGACCAAAACTACACAGAAATATGTAAAAAAAAATCCAGTTTTGAGTAGGGGTGGGGGTGGGGGTGGGGGTGGGGATGGGGGAGAGGCGGGGGTGGGTGGTGGGGGGAGTGGGGGTGGTCAGGGCAACATATAGGAAGCTATGTAAGAATTCACCAAAACAACACAAAAATATGTAAAAAAAAACACATTAAAAATCGAGTTTTGAGTGGGGATGGGGGAGAGGCGGGGGTCGGGGAGGGCAACATATATGTGTAAGAAGCTATGTAAGAATTGACCAAAATAACACAGAAATATGGTAATAAAATAAAAAAAAATTGAGTTGCGGGAGAGTGGGGTGGGGGGGTGGGGGGGGGGGGGGGGGCAAGAGATAGCTATGTGTAAGAATTGACAAAAACAACACAGAAGTATGTAAAAAAAAAAATATATATCGAATTTCAAGTGTGTGTGTGGAGGGGGGTGGGGGGGGGGGGTTTGGAGAGGCAGGGAGTGGGGTGGAGGGGAGCAACATATATGTGTAAGAAGCTATGTGTAAGAATTGACCAAAACAACACAGAAATATGTAAAGAAAAATAAAATAAAATAAGAAATATATTCTAGTTTCGAGTGGGTGGTGGGGGAGTGGGTGGCGGGGAAGAGGGGGGGGGAGGGCCAACATGTGTAAGAATTGACAAAAGCAACGCAGAAATATGTAAAAAAAATAAATATATAGTTTCAAGTGGTGGGGGGGGGGGGGGGGGGGGGGGGGGGGGGGGGGAAACATATATGTGTAAGAATTTACTAAAACAACACAGAAATATATATATCGAGTTTCAAGTGGGGGGAGAGGGGAGGGGGGTGAGAGGCAGGGGTGGGGATGGGGGGGAGTTAACATATAGGACTTTTGAGATGGTGGTCAGCTGGTGGACCCACTCTAATCACACAGTCTGACCAAGGTTCACCGTGTCCACTGTCCACCAGCTTTCCACTGTGGACACGAGTGGACAAAAGCCGGTGGAGAGTGGATGATGGTTCTAACACTTGACATGTACTGTATGGATGAATAAAATTTTACTTGCAGTAAGTCGTCATCTTGTAACAATCATGTAAAGACAATCACTTAAATTACAAGTTTTCTTTTTCGCTCACTCTGCCGGCGTTATTTTTGGTGCAGGTATGGGAGGGGGTGGCCGAATCAGCAGTCTATGCTTCATCTCCTACAAACCCAATATGAACTTTCTTTACCAAACTTATCTATATCATACATGCATCAAGGCAAAACATTGTAAAGATCTGTAATATATAATTAGGTTGGGGAAATAGTGTTAAAATGTGTCGGAACAGAACATCATAACATCTAGCGTTTACATACATAACTATTTGTTTCTAATTCTACATTCTTGTGAATCAAATTGTTAATAGTTCATTGACGTAATAACGTAGTATTGTTAAAAGTTAATACTCTCTCTATATATATAATAATATATATGGGCACTATGTCACAAAGATTGACAGGTAGTGATATGTACAATTGATTAAATAGAAAATGGGCAAAAGTAACATCCGTTAACAAAATTGAAAATGTTGTTTCATTTTTATATAATTGTGGTAAAAAACGTGTTGTATCTGTCAGCTTTATTTTCAGATGGATTGCTCATATTTCTTTAAAGACATTGCACAACACTCTTTATGAGTGACATACAAATGGTGTACGGACATTATTTCAAACATATTGACGATTAGTGAAACACAGCTGGGTCTGCAAATCATGTCAAAAGTAACGTCCGTATCAGAAATATAAACTGTAGTTTAATTTCACGATATTTAGCTTAATAACTTGTCGTCCTTGAATGCTGCTTTCCCTGTCCGATATTTTTATCCTTCTTTGTACTCTAAATCTATTTTCTTGTAATATGTAATTGTTACAAAGTCATCGCAGATGAACACGACATTATTACTAGTTACATTCAAAATGTAAACAGACGTTATGTAAAGCATGTTGACGAGTGTCAAAACACAAGTGGAATTGAAAAGTCATGTCAAAAGTAACGTTCGTATCAGAAATATAAACTGTTGGTTAATTTCGCGAAATTTAGCTCTATAACATGTACTCTAAATCTATTTTCTTGTAATATGTAATTGTTACAAAGTCATCGCAGATGAAAACGACATTATTACTAGTTACATTAAAAATGTATACAGACATTATGTAAAGCATGTTGACGAGTGTTAAAACAGAATTAAAATTGAAAAATCGTGTCAAAAATAACGTCCTTACTAAAATATTGTTATTTATATAAATTCAGTTTTATTCAGCTTAAATGTTTCAATTTTAATCATTTTCTTAAATAAACATACTTATTGATATATTTCATGTGCCAGCACGAGATTCTTTGGAGTTATTGTCAAAATGTATTTGGACGTTATGTCGAACAAGTTGACATACAGTTTAAGTGTAGAAGTAACGTCCATATAAAAACAGTTTTTTTTCCTATATAATATTACTTCGGATTTGGTTTCTCTCATTTACCCAAATATCAACTGAAATCTAAAACATCTTGTGAGAATTGAAACAACATTCTACCAGATACGTTGAGAATGTAATAATTGTATACAGATGTTACGTGTTGACGTAACAAAAATGTGATAAAGCAGTTGTCAAAAATAACGTCCGTGGTATTCAAGTGTTTTATTTATTTCAACGACATTCTCTCAACGTATTGTTGTAAAGATACAATACGTGATTATGTAATGTGTTGTCGACAAAATATGGTGATTTCAAACTCGTAATACAATGATAATGATGATAATAATTATAGTGTGGATGTTACGTTGACAATGCGTAGCGTGTCAAATTGTAACGGGCAACAGAAAAAAAGTTAACAAAACGTAACGGGCATGCTCAATGCAGACGGTAACTATCGTGGCCCCCAACTGTCCCGAGTGAAAACGACAAAAATCAACGTATTTATCATTTGCCATCTGTATACGGAGATTAATATGTCACCCTAATACCTTGATACGGTAAAAACGTAATATGGTAATCATTTGCCGCTAATGCTACTCCCGTTACGTGACCAAGAATTGCTTGACCGACACCTACTTACCTTTTTTGTCGCCACGCCGGATTTCGCCTTGAACTGAATGGGGCCCATAAATGATGACGTAGTACGCAATACCGCTTTCTGAAGTATAATTCGTTGAATAAACGCCGTAGTTCTGCATTTATAGATAACTAACCGAACATTATGGATTTGACCGACACATTCAGGACGTACAAGAAAAAGTTTATAGTGGCATTTCTAATCATTAAATTCAAGTTCCACTTGTATATATTGCGAGAACAGTATTTATTCTTGTAAAGGACTGCTCATATCACGTATGTATCATGTATCAATGCATCAGAACTCTAATGTTTTCATGCTAAAAATTTGACAGACACCGTAACGTCCGAGTGCACTTTTTCAACGGGACAAAAGTACAATAAAACAAACTGATTAATCAACTATTTGCGTGTTTATATATGCATACACTACTGCTGTATTGTTTTGTTCTCGTTACCGTATTTTTTTATCAATATTTTTTTTTTAAATACTATTAGCAGAATAGCACCTCTAAAATGTCACAAATAACGTCCGGAAAATTTGCTTTTTTTACAAATATTTTAAGTTTAAAAAGTATTGAAAATAAACAGGGCATTTTAGTTATCGATTTATATATCCTTGATATAGGTTTATATATCCTTGATATAGGTTTTGGAATAACAAATGTTATTTATTTTATATTAACAAGTATACTTGCAATTAAAAGCATTTAAATTGTTTTGTTCCAATATTACTCAATAGCTCAGAAGCACCCATATATATTAACTCGTTTACAAGCCCGCTGGTGGGCATTTGTTGATTTACATATACACATAGTTTATATTGCTACCATATCATCCCTTATTTGTAGTTTTATCTTGATATGTTTACATTATTTTTAATTACTACTTCATTCTTCCATGATTCATTGGGTTTTGCGCACAATATGACCTATTTATAAACATAAAACACCCATTCATTCATTCATTAGACTGCGGGGATCCATCTTGTAGATTCAAGACCGACTGACTATTGGAACTGACTCTCCACTACTGAACCCACGACTCTCTACTCCCTCCTCTCCTAGACTTTCCTTGTGCTCAGTATTATATTAGAAGATTCCCCCAGACTACCTTTCGTCAGTTAGTCGACAGATTTAGGAAACTCCCATTGTAATCTCAGTTCTAAGAGGGATTAACAGAGGTGTACCTTAACTCTTAATTGTGTTACATTTTTAAACTGTTAGGTTAAGGATAGTGGCGAGGCCGTAGTGTTACAAGGTGCTGGACTTGTTTGGTTGTTTTTTAAACAATTTTGGGCTACCGATGGCGTTATCCGTCCAATTCTTTGGTCGTGCCATACTGCAGATGATGATTGGTTCCTGGTTACCTCCTCTACATACATACCTTCATACTCAGTTACTTCTAGCTTTTCATGCACAGAATTACACAAATCTGAGAATTCTGTCCCTTTTATCCCCACATATTCATTTGAATCTAACTTCCTCAAAGACACTGGCAACTTGTTACTCTTGTAAAGATTACCTTCACAACATCCTACCACATATGGAAATGATTAATTCACTCTTGTAAATATTACCTTCACAACATCCTACCAAATAAGGAAATGATTTACTCTTGTAAATATTACCTTCACAACATCCTACCAAATATGGAAATGATTTACTCTTGTAAAGATTACCTTCACAACATCCTACCAAATAAGGAAATGATTTACTCTTGTAAAGATTACCTTCACAACATCCTGCCAAATAAGGAAATGATTTACTGTGAAAGATTGTACAGTCGATCATATTCACAAAGTACACCATCACTTGGTATTAATGGCTTCAAGATCGATATAAACCACCCAATGATCACACTCTACTAAGAGCGACATAACTCATAGCTTTCTGAAAAATGTTTGAGCCTATGTCAACAGCAACTCTGTTTGAGGATAGTCCTTGAACTTTATGAATTGTAGACGCCCAGCATAACAACAGAGGAAACTGCGTCCGTATAATGTGATGTCCACCGAAATGAAAATCAGCTTCTATAGGGTGAATTAGTATTACATTGTGCATTTCACTAATCTGTAATGTTTGTCCTACATCCCCGTTGTCAAACAAGATACAGATAACAGTAGCGTTATTGTTTATGTCAACAGCCACAGCATAGAATCATTAACTAATCCATGCCTGGTATAAATGTTTCGAATAAGCACAACTCTTGAATGAATGGCAAAGAAAAGCTCCATGTCAAGGCCGCCAACTAGTCGTCTATCGTCAGGAATTACATTTTCAGGAACATACCCATGGAAACCAACATCATCAGCTGCAAAACAATGTTGTGGCACATTTTCATATACCAAGACATTAGACCTTTGTAACTGCAACTGGTTGAATTCATTAATGCAGTGTCAAATTAAATCAGTATCACATTTGTAAAAACTTCTCTGTTTCAGCTATTTTTAGCTCTACTGATCAGAGATCAGCAGAGCTTATGCCGTGGTGCGGCGTCCGTCGTCCGTCTGTCCGTCTGTCCGTAAACTTTTATTTGTAGCGACTTCACAGCTGAAACTACTTGATGGATATTCATGAAACTTTACAGAAATGTTGCCCATAAAGTCTAGTTGATCCTAGCAAAAATTCATGTTGATGTGAAATCCAAGATGGCCGCCAAAGCTAAAAATAGAGTTTTAAAATACAAGTTTGTAGCGACTTCTTCTTGAAAACTATAAGTGATATTGATATGGGACTTTTTCTAAAATGATCAGCATGACATGATGTTGATCCTAGTCAAAAACCGTTTTGATTCAACGTTAAACATGGCTGCCAGCGGCCATCTTTGTTTACATAGAGTTATATAGTAAAAACTTGTAGCGACTACTTCTCTGAAACTACTTGGCGGATTGTCATGAAACTTTACAGGAATGTTGCTCTTGATGTCTTATTGATCCTAGAAAAATTTCAGGTCGGCCTGAAATTCAAGATGGCCGTCACAGCTAAAAATAGATTTTTAAAAAATAAGTTTGTAGCGACTACTTCTTGAAAACTATGTGATATTGATATGGGACTTTTTCTAAAATGATCAGCATTACATGATGTTGATCATAGTCAAAAATCGTTTTGATTCAACGTTAAACATGGCTGCCAGCGGCCATCTTTGTTTACATAGAGTTATATAGTAAAAACTTGTAGCGACTACTCCTCTGAAACTACTTGGCGGATTGTCATGAAACTTTACAGGAATGTTGCTCTTGATGTCTTATTGATCCTAGAAAAATTTCAGGTCGGCCGGAAATTCAAGATGGCCGTCACAGCTAAAAATAGATTTTTAAAAAATAAGTTTGTAGCGACTACTTCTTGAAAACTATAAGTGATATTGATATGGGACTTTTTCTAAAATGATCAGCATGACATGATGTAGATCCTTGTGGAAAATTGTTTTTATTCGACGTTAAACATGGCTGCCAGTGGCCAGCTTTGGTTACATAGAGTTATATAGTAAAAACTTGTAGCGACTACTCCTCTGAAACTACTTGACGGATGTTCATGAAACTTCACAGGAATGTTGCTCTTGATGTCTAGTTGATCCTAGAAAAATTTCAGGTCGGTCGGAAATTCAAGATGGCCGCCACAACTAAAAATAGATTTAAAATAAATAAGTTTGTAGCGACTACTTCTTGAAAACTATAAGTGATATTGATATGGGACTTTTTCTAAAATGATCAGCATGACATGATGTAGATCCTTGTGTAAAATTATTTTGATTCGACGTTAAACATGGCTGCCAGTGGCCATCTTTGGTTACATAGAGTTATATAGTAAAAACTTGTAGCGACTACTCCTCTGAAACTACTTGACGGATGTTCATGAAACTTCACAGGAATGTTGCTCTTGATGTCTAATTGATCCTAGAAAAATTTCAGGTCGGCCGGAAATTCAAGATGGCCGCCACAGCTAAAAATAGATTTAAAATAAATAAGTTTGTAGCGACTACTTCTTCAAAACAATAAAAGATATTGATATGGGACTTTTTCTAAAATGATCAGTATGACATGATGTTGGTCCTTGTCGAAAATCGTTTTGATTTGACCTTAAACATGGCTGCTTTGTTTACATAGAGTTATATAATGAAAACTTGTAGCGACTACTTCTTTGAAACTACCTGACGGATTTTCATGAAACTTCACAGGAATGTTGCTCTTAATGTTTCCATAGAGTTATATAATGAAAACTTGTAGCGACTACTTCTTTGAAACTACCTGACGGATTTTCATGAAACTTCACAGGAATGTTGCTCTAAATGTCTTATTGATCTTAGCAAAATTTCAGGTCGGCCGGAAATTCAAGATGGCCGCCACGGTTAAAAATAGATTTTCAAAAAACAAGTCTGTAGCGACTACTTCCTGAAATCAAAATCAATCAGTAGAGCTTCAAGGTCATTGACCTCTTGTTTCTTTTGCTTATTTGTCCACCTTTTCTTTTATTTGTATTAATTGCTTTGCTACACTTTGTTGGTGTGGGCCTGATGGTTTTATGGAAAAACGGCTCAAACAGTACTTTTATTTCCTCCTCTTCCTCCACACTCCATTTACATTTCATATTAATAGGATTCTTCTTCTTCTTGGGTTTCTTCTGTCCATCCTCTGCTACGTTTTCACTCTCCAGGAATAGTTCCTTATTTACCGAGCTTTTCAAATGCAGGGAATTGTTCCAGGTGGTCATTGTTGTCAATGGGGTCATTGTTGTCAATGGTGTCACCATATGTATCATCAAGGACCAGGTCTGAAAAAAAATCATTTACATCAATTTACAGTTTATATTGTAAAGGTGAACTCTGAATAGTGTAATAACTCTAACTCGCCATCCCTTTAAGATCTGCTGTAGACATTAAAGACTTCCTCCATCGTGACTGCTCATAAATGATTTTGGTTTCGGAGAAGAGTCAAAATGAAGACATTAATTCCTAAAACCGAGAAGTATGTCTGCATGGCATTAAGATCAACATCGTTTAAATGGTTTTTGACCTGACATGATAGTATATACAGAGCCGAACGTGTTTAGAAACCGCCATTGAAGTTCTACTAGAATTTCATCCCTTTCCGAGTATGATCATTGAAGTTCTACTGGAATTTCATCCCTTTCCGAGTATGATCATTGAAGTTCTAATGGAATTTCTTCCCTTTCCGAGTACGATCATTGAAGTTCTACTAGAACTTCATCCCTTTCCGAGTACGTTCTACTGGAATTTCATCCCTTTCCAAGTACGATCATTGAAGTTCTACTGGAATTTCATCCCTTTCTGAGTACGATCGTTGAAGTTCTACTGGAATTTCATCCCTTTCCGAGTATGGTCGTTGCAGTTCTACTGTAATTTCATCCCTTTCCGAGTACGATCGTTGAAGTTCTGCTGGAATTTCATCCCTTTCCGAGTACGATCGTTGAAGTTCTGCTGGAATTTCATCCCTTTCCGAGTACGATCATTGAAGAACTGCTGGAATTTCATCCCTTTCTGAGTACGATCATAGAAGTTCTGCTGGAATTTCATCCCTTTCCGAGTACGATCATTGAAGTTCTACTGGAATTTCATCCTTTTCCGAGTATGATGATTCATCACATACAATCATACTTTTTGTCAGAGAAAAATTAGGGACTCGACGAAAACCCTATCAGGTTAGAAAAACAAAAGTGGCAAATTGACACAGTAAACACCCATCATACATATGGAATTCATATTAATATGACCCTCAACGGCATGTACATCTTAACCTGGACTATGCTACGTTTGTACTTCGACACATTTCTAGTTCTATGTGTTGCGGCGCAAGACAATAAGTGGAGAGATTGGCTATTTATCCAAGGGCCATATCTTCGGTTGTATAGGTCAATATGCCTGGTTGTTGTACTTGACTTAGATATTATGCCCATAAGTTTCATCAAGGTTGGATTATAAATGTTAAAATTGTTGAGCGTAAACGGCAAAAATCTTCAATTTTCAAAAATCAAAGGGCCATAACTCCAGCATCAAATGGTGAGATTTGCCTGGTTATTGCAAGTTCAAAAGTTACAGCTGGTTCATGAAAAACATACCTGTGTAATTGTTGCCATGTACTTTCTAAGGGATGTGCTTGTGATTCTCTCTGGATGACACAGATTCGCTTCCTCACAGCATTTGGCTAGAGCATCATATGCCCGTGTAACATTTTTTGCCTCACCTGAGAAAAGGATAAAACGTGCAAAATTCCACTTAGGGAATATGGTTTACTATTTATTTTTTTACCAATACATGGAGTAACATGTGACACGTAAGTAAATAATGTTGAGTGTCGCTGTATTATAATTAAATATCAGTAGTGACCTTGACATTTACGGACCGAAATTTGTTTACAAATACGAAACATCCTTATCTTGACCTTTCAGTTAAAAACTAGAGGCCCAACAGGGCCTGGCATCTTTGGCCTGGCTAAACTGAATACAGGGTCATGTGTGTTTATGTTGTAAAATACAGCAAATATAAATTTAACAAAAATCAAGGACTATAGTCTGGTAATATTGATTCAGTGTGGCGTGTTTTTAGCTCTACTGGCCATTCCTTCAGGAACGTTACAAAATGTTGTCTTTAACTGGTCCTTGCGAAGACTTGCATCTAATACCTGAGCACGTTCTGCAGCTTGCTGACAGTTATTTGGGAATCTCGGTCTAGATTCACGAAATGGCAAAGGCGCGATCCAGTTGCCTTTTGGATCTTTGTGCATTTCATTGTCATGATAGTGAGAAACTCCTTTCTTTCACTGATAATGACTGTTTGTTGTCATCCACTCTTCTTTCAAACACGGGATCAAGTAGGTCTGGGTTCTGATATACAGTATAGTGTGACTTCTGCATGACCGTGAAGTCATCTGTACATGGTTTAAACAGTGATGACCTTCCATTGTTCAGTAGAAATGTCTTATTTATGTTTACATAGTTGTATGAATGCTGCCAAGGCATGTTTCTCCTATGACTATCCAACCAAGTTTTAGTTTCTGAGCGTAAGGTGACCCCCTGGGAACGATTTGTTTATCATAGACATGGTGAGCTTCGTGTAGATCGCGGCCTATCAAAATAGATGCCCAATTATCAAGAGAGGGTATGTGCTCTGTAATATCATTCAGGTGTGTGTGGTAATGTGCTACTTCGGGAGTTGTGATTTCGTCTCGCATTACATTCCAAAGTTCCAGCTGGTAAGTGCCGTCTATTGACTCCATAACATAACCATCCGCAGTCCTACCTGAGGTCATAAACATACCAGCACAGTCATGATGACAATGTATATTCTATTTCACTTCAGTTAATGTTTAACAAGTTAAAAAAGCCAGATGTAGCTTATGTTTTGTTGCTTTGATCGTCAAGTACGGCATACATTTTGACCACATTATGTCATTGACCATTGGGGAACAAGTTTACGAAAACGGTTTTTGCACATGATTTGCCACCAAAAGTGTTTCCACACATTTGAGTGCATTTAGATGCGACTTTCTCATTTTCAGATTTTAGATTGCTCCCTGCCATATGATGGCGCAAAAGGGTGAAGCACAGCAGACTTTCCCAACATAATATCATAAATGTGCAATGCTGTAGGATGTCTGGAGCTTTTACAAATTGCGCATCTAAGGCTCACTTTACAGTCTTTACTTCTATGTTCGGTCGAGTCACAACATCTGAAACAGTACTCTTGGTCCTTTAACCACCTTTGCGATCTTCAACAGTTTTCATTTTAAATGTGCTACAGTTATTTGACGAATGGTTTGTTTTATGTAAAGGGCACCGTTCTTGCTGTATGTTGTCTTTTTGACATGCTACTTCATTTTTACGCATCACCTGGGGAGGGCCATTTGGATGGGAGGAGCTCCCGGAAAATGTTGAAGTGGTTGGCCAACACCAATATATTGGTCCTGCTGTTGACCATCTGCTGGCTGATTCAGTATTGGTGCAGGTTGTTGATCTGGTAACTGTGGATCGTGTAAGTGTTGTTGTGGCTCGCCACATGCCTGCCCATCACCACCAGCTGTTTGGACTCGATACTGAACTCGCCAAGCCCTACGTTGCTCAATCTGCCTTCTTAACAGCATTTGTTGCTCTCCACGTCTTGGACAAGGTCTTGGCATTTTTTCATTGGCATGAAAATAAAACAATTGGTCATAAATACTGTCCATAATTGAACCTCAAGATATCTGCAGATCTATCACTATCATCTGTCAACCTTTGACTTGTCATCCACTCTTAAAAATATCACATTGTCACTGAACTTCTGAGCATACTCGCGCATATATTTATACTGAGTAGCGCAGAAATGATCGTCTTGGTGAGAAAGTCTGAGCTGTCTAGTCTGAACTTTGAACTGTAATGGTATCTTTGATTTATACAATCTTGATGTACTTCAGTAGGCATTTTTCTTAAGTTCTCAAAGGAGAACAGAACCGTTGATTCACTTGGTATTTTGGCATCCTCGGGTAAATCTTTCTTAACATCATCAATAAGATCCCTTACTGAGACATTTGTTGACAGGTGTTCACTGTTATGTCGCCTTTCATCAGCAGCAGCAATCTCCTCTACCTTTGCTGTTAATAGATAAAAAAATGGCTGAAATGCATTACCTTGACGGCCTACGTTGTCATGCCTAAGATCTAAGTTGAAATCTGGGTCGTCCCCTAAAACCGCTTGTCTAACTCTTGAATCCAGGGATGGGTTTTGATCTGCACTCATATCTAAAGGAAGTTCAGCATATATGGCACGAAGAACATGTTTTGGGACTGCAACAGAATGAAGACCACCATATTGCTGTGCAAATTCACGCCTCACCCTTCATGTATGGAAAGTATGCATATTTGGTTTGAGTTTGTTAACAACCTTCATTGTGTCATTCATCATCTCATTTATGTCAACGTCATGGGGAAGCCGCCACAAGAATACTGTGGCCCCAAGTGAACCTCCAGGATCATATCTCAGAATATCCACTGGTTGAGAGAGTGCGATATTATGGATGAACTGATATCTCTCCGATGAATCTTTAAATACACCATTCACATGAATATTTTCATCCAGAAATAAAGTTTCATAAAAGTCCAGCTTCACAAGTGCCTCATCAAGAATTGAGTATTTATCATTTACAGTGGTAATTGCAGGTACATGGTGAAGGTGGTACTACAAAAATTACCAATATCAAACTGGCACCTGTTGATATTCCCAGTATTAACACTGTAAAAAAAAATGTAAAGGAAAGTAATACATGGGTATTGTGAAGGTAGTTTGGTATTAGGTCATTGTTTGTTTGCAGTGCTCCAACTCGGGCAGAATCTAACTGATGGAACATGTAAAACTGAACTTCTCATTTATTTCTCACAAAAAAAACAAAAAAACAACAAAAACCAACCATCATAGTTGGATGCAAAGGTCAGAGCACTGCAGACAATTTTTAGCTCGACTGATCAGAGATCAGCAGAGCTTATGCCGTGGTGCGGTGTCCGTCTGTCCTTCCGTCCGTACGTCCGTCCGTCTGTCTGTCCGTAAACTTTTTTTTGTAGCGACTACTCCTCTGAAACTACTGAATGGGTTTTCATGAAACTTTACAGAAATGTTGCCCATGAAGTCTTGTTGATCCTAGCAAAAATTCATGTTGATGTGAAATCCAAGATGGCCGCCAAATCTAAAAATAGGTTTTTAAAAAACAAGTTTGTAGCGACAACTTCTTGAAAACTGTAAGTGATATTGATATGAGACTTTTACTGAAATTATCAGCATGACATGATGTTGGTCCTTGTCGAAAATCATTTTGATTCGACGTTAAACATGGCTGCCATCGGCCATCTTTGTTTACATAGAGTTATATAATGAAAACTTGTAGCGACTACTCCTCTGAAACTACTTGACGGATTTTCATGAAACTTCACAGGAATGTTGCTCTTGATGTCTAATTGATCCTAGCAAAATTTCAGGTCGGCCGGAAATTCAAGATGGCCGCCATGGCTAAAAATAATTTTTCAAAATACAAGTTTGTAGCGACTACTTCTTGAAAACTATAAGTGATATTGATATGAGACGTTTTCTAAAATGATCAGCATGACATGATGTTGGTCCTTGTCAAAAATCGTTTTGATTCGACTTTAAGGATGTTGGCTGGGCAAGTTTTGACATCTGCAAGTCTAAGCATTTTATTTTTTAAATCATAGTTTTATTTGACAACATAATTGTTTCATTTTTTCCATTTTAGTAGATATGGATATAATGTAGGATTTAAGATGGTAACATACCAAATTTTAAGCAAATTTTTTTTTTCATATTTTTTCTGTCATTTGTGATCATTTTTTGTTGTCAACAAAATAGTGGGTATGGGTAGCTCTGAGTAGAATTTATCCTTTTGCTATGGAATAAATCAGATTTTTGTTTTTCAGTAGTGGAATACATATATAAAAGTAGATACTGAGCTAATTTTATTTTTGATCTCCATGTCATTATTGTGTGTACAGTATTTGACATTGAAAATGTCAAAATAACTCCAAAATGGGTGTAATTTAAAGAATTTTTAATAAAAAATCATTAGAAGCCTGGTGACCCATATATTTTTTTACTTTTTTTGAAAGAAATGTCATAGGACCTTGACATATTCAAGTTTTAAAAAAAGATGATCATTAGAACATAATTTTTTATCTTGAATTAATTTTTCGGTAAAAACAAAAGTGGATGGGGTACGGTCCATATATGTTTGCTTTTTAAAGTAAAAAGATGAATGAGGATTACAATTGTTTTTGTATGATTTGAAAGATATATATATATGCAATCGAAAATTAATTGTTGTTTTTGGATAAACTTAATGTTATGAAAACAATTGTGAAAATGTTCAATGACTATATTTTTCCTCGTTTTAGTGAAATTTTGAAGTTAGAAAATTGTGCCTTCTTCAATGACGTCTAGTGGGGAAAAAAGTGTGGTGACCTAGCCTTTTTTTTGATAATTTTGAATCTAAATTATACCAAAGAAGCTTTAAATATGAATTTAAAAAAATCTCATCACTACGTCCTTTCCCAGCCAACCTCCTTAAACATGGCTGCCAGCGGCCATCTTTGTTTACAAAGAGTTATGTAGTAAAAACTTGTAGTGACTACTCCTCTGAAACTACTTGGTGGATTTTCATGAAACTTTACAGGAATGTTGCTCTTAATGTCTTATTGATCCTAGCAAAATTTCAGATCGGCCAGAAAATCAAGATGGCCGCCACAGCTAAATATAGATTTTTAAAAAATAAGATTGTAGCGACTACTTCTTGAAAACTATAAGTGATATTGATATGGGACGTTTTCTAAAATGATCAGCATGACATGATGGTTATCCGAGTCGAACATTATTTTGATTCGACGTTAAACATGGCTGCCAGTGGCCATCTTTGTTTACATAGTGTTATATAATGAAAACATTTAGTGATTACTCCTCTGAAACTACTTGACGGATTTTCATGAAACTTCACACGAATGTTGCTCTTGATGTCTTATTGATCCTAGCAAAATTTCAGGTCGGCCGGAAATTCAAGATGGCCACCATGGCTAAAAATAGATTTTCAAAATACAAGTTTGTAGCGACTACTTCTTTAAAACTATAAGTGATATTGATATGGGACTTTTTCTAAAATGATCAGCATGACATGATGTTGGTCCATGTCAAAAATCGTTTTGATTTGACTTTAAAAATGGCTGCGGCCATCTTTGTTTACATAGAGTTATATAGTAAAAACTTGTAGTGACTACTTCTCTGAAACTACTTGGTGGATTTTCATGAAACTTTACAGGAATGTGTCTCTTAATGTCTAATTGATCCTAGCAAAATTTCAGATCGGCCAGAAAATCAAGATGGCCGCCACAGCTAAAAATAGATTTTTAAAAAATAAGATTGTAGCGACTACTTCTTGAAAACTATAAGTGATATTGATATGGGACATTTTCTAAAATGATCAGCATGACATGATGGTTATCCGAGTTGAACATTATTTTGATTCGACGTTAAACATGGCTGCCAGTGGCCATCTTTGTTTACATAGTGTTATATAATGAAAACTTGTAGTGATTACTTCTCTGAAACTACTTGACGGATTTTCATGAAACTTCACACGAATGTTGCTCTTGATGTCTTATTGATCCTAGCAAAATTTCAGGTCAGCCGGAAAGTCAAGATGGCCGCCATGGCTAAAAATAGATTTTCAAAATACAAGTTTGTAGCGACTACTTCTTGAAAACTATAAGTGATATTGATATGGGACATTTTCTAAAATGATCAGCATAACATGATGTTGGTCCTTGTCAGAAATCATTTTGATTCGATGTTAAACATGGCTGTCAGCGGCCATCTTTGTTTACATAGAGTTATATAGTAAAAGCGTGTAGCGACTACTCCTCTGAAACTACTTGGCGGATTTTCATGAAACTTTACAGGAATGTTGCTCTTAATGTCTAATTGATCCTAGCAAAATTTCAGATTGGCCAGAAATTCAAGATGGCCACCACAGCTATAAATAGATTTTTAAAAAATATGTTTGTAGTGACTACTTCTTGAAAACGATAAGTGATATTGATATGGGACGTTTTCTAAAATGATCAGCATGACATGATGGTTATCCGAGTCGAACATTATTTTGATTCGACTTTAAACATGGCTGCCAGTGGCCATCTTTGTTTACATAGTGTTATATAATGAAAACTTGTAGTGATTACTCCTCTGAAACTTCTTGACGGATTTTCATGAAACTTCACACGAATGTTGCTCTTGATGTCTTATTGATCCTAGCAAAATTTCAGGTCGGCCAGAAATTCAAGATGGCCGCCATGGCTAAAAATAGATTTTCAAAATACAAGTTTGTAGCGACTACTTCTTGAAAACTATAAGTGATATTGATACGAGACGTTTTCTAAAATGATCAGCATGACATGATGTTGGTCCTTGTCAAAAATCATTTTGATTCAATGTTAACAATGGCTCTCAGCGGCCATCTTTGTTTACATAGAGTTATATAATGAAAACTTGTAGTGACCACTCTTCTGAAACTACTTGACGGATTTTCATGAAACTTCACAGGAATGTTGCTCTTTATGTCTAATTGATCCTAGCAAAATTTCAGGTCGGCCGGAAATTCAAGATGGCCGCCACGGCTTCAAAAAACAAGTTTGTAGCGACTACTTCCTGAAATCAAAATCAATCAGTAGAGCTTCAAGGTCATTGACCTCTTGTTAAAGGATGGTCTTATGCAAGGATGGTCTTATGCATAAAATTCTCAACTTGAATCTAATGGTGTTTCATATATATTTTCTTCATCATCAGTATTTTCTTCAGCAGCATAATTAACATTATCGGTGTTGTCTTTTTCATCATTAGTTTGATCATTTTGATTTAAGAATGACATCATATTTAGTGTATGTGCTGTAGGTAAAAAAGTTTTAGAGGAGGAAGGAATCTGACACATTTTTTTCCATTTGCAATATATAATGGTAACAACAATAATAATTAAACTTATGGAAACAGTTGTGAAGAAAAGTATTTTGTATGTAGTACCAGTAGTCATGTGGCCGGTAGAAGCCATTGTAGTTGGCCGCAGAAGCCTTAACCACTGGGGTCATGTAGCTGGTAGAAGTCTTAACCACTGGGGTCGTGTAGCTGGTAGAAGCCTTAACCACTGGGGTTGTGTAGCTGGTAGAAGCCTTAACCACTGGGGTCGTGTAGCTGGTAGAAGCCTTAACCACTGGGGTCGTCTAGCTGGTAGAAGCCTTAACCACTGGGGTCGTCTAGCTGGTAGAAGCCTTAACCACTGGGGTCGTCTAGCTGGTAGAAGCCTTAACCACTGGGGTCGTGTAGCTGGTAGAAGCCTATATTACCACTGGGGTCGTGTAGCTGGTAGAAGCCTATACCACTGGGGTCGTGTAGCTGGTAGAAGCCTTAACCACTGGGGTCGTGTAGCTGGTAGAAGCCTTAACCACTGGGGTTGTGTAGCTGATAGAAGCCTTTACCAATGGGGTCGTGTAGCTGGTAGAAGCCTTAACCACTGGGGTTGTGTAGCTGGTAGAAGCCTTAACCACTGGAGTAGTGTAGCTGGTAGAAGCCTTAACCACTGGATTCATGTAGCTGGTAGAAGTCTTAACCACTGGGGTTGTGTAGCTGATAGATGTCTTAACCCCCAGGGGTCCTGTAGCTGATAGACTCTGTTACCATGGGTGTTGAGTAGGTGGAGTCTAGCTGACTTGTATGATATGGCTGGAAGTAAAAAAAAAAACAACAACATTTTAGTGGTATAAAATTCATCCTATTTCTTTGTTTAGATTGGTAGCTAGAAACAAGGAAATATACAATGACATTCATGTGTGATTGATTGTGTCAAAAATATTTCTTTCAAGTTTATCATTTTATGCATTTATATATAGGCAGTGTCTAGGTGTCCGGTAACTGAACACTGCCTCAAATATGAAACTATTTTCCATGTCATAGCATGAAACATGAAAAATGCAAATCTATTTCACATTATTAGCCAAGACAACACAATTTAGAAAAAAATAGAAAAAATATATACCTATATATCTTTGGATAGAGGAAATTGAAACAAACTCAATAACACTTGTTTGAATAAAATGGGACAGTTAATAAAAAAGTTACGCAATTTCAAAATATTGGGTGTTTTAAACTCTGTCAAAATTTCAATACTTCCGCAATGTTCACACAATCATTTTGTAATGGTCTCATTTTATTTAAACAAAGTGTTTAAACTTGCAGTTATGTTTTCTTGATGCCTAGATTCAGAAAAACTAAATGTATTTATTGGTATTGATATATATATTATGTACCTGTAGTTTATACCAACAACTTCAAATCTCCCCTTTCATAATCTTCCATGAGCTTTTACGTTTATATGGCGATGTCTCCAGTGTATTTTACATTGAACCAAGATGGATAGCCAGGTACCTGAATAATATTGATTGCAGTAGTATGTTAATGAGCTTTTAATATGAAAACAGGAATAAGTATAAGTATGAAGAGCCTAAGTAAACTTAAAGATCATGGCTCGTGTCAAAAGTATAACTTTCCGCAGATAAACTTCAAATCACTTAATATATGCATATTATTTATATAAAGAAAAAAACATGAATGTAGTATTTTTTAATAAGTTAATGCACAGTAGCTAAAAATTCAACAAAAAATCAAGCACTTTAACCAAAATCTGAATAAAAATATATGCATTCAAATATTAAAACTAATAAGGCCAATCATGAATTTTGTTTGGTTTGCTCTTTCCCTACCTACCAACGATTTTGTAGCAGTTCTTTAAACATTGTTTTTGTGGTCATGTTCAGTATGTTTTTCTTTAATTCCTAATGGTGTTTGTTTACTTCCCTTGGTCAAACAAAATTCACCCACCTGGGTCGGGAAACAGTAAACCATTTTTTTTTAAGGAAGACCTAAATAGAATAATTTATATTTTAAAATCTAGAACGAATCTGAATATAATACAGTAGGAAAGTGGATGTGTTTATCCATAAACTTGTATCTCAGTTGCTTAAAATGAATACCATGCACATGATTCCCTTGTATTTAATCAGTAATTTATACTTTATTGTACATATTGCTATTTTTAAAAGAATACACAGATGACACATTAATTTAGTGCTAAAATGGTTATACTTGTTTACAACAAATAGCACATGCATATATCAGCCTTATTAATTACCTGTGATATAACTTGGCCAATATACCGTACACTCTCACCGTTCTCATTGAACACATGTTTAACCTTCCTCCCCAATATTACCACGTCTTGCGCTTGTCAGGTTCTTGTGTATATGCCCCTGTCACTAATGACTTCAAATTTTCAGTTAATTCTTCTACAGTCATTTGTACACTTTTATCATCTTCTTTCCTTGATTGATTTAATACTGCTTCTCGGAATTTAAGCTATGCTTTTAGAGCAGCAAGTTTATCTGTCTTAATGTGAATACGTTTCAGAGCACTTTCAACGTTCTTTCTTGTCGTGCCCTTAATGGTGTATTCTCTTACTGCTCTGGCTTCTGCCGAGTCATTGAGTATACCTTCATTGTGACTTTCTAGGCTATTGTTTTTTTGTATTATTTAAATGAGCATATTTGTGTTTTACTTATATTGCCTATTGATGCTGCCTTGTTGGTTAGAGTTTAGATCATGACGGGGATTTCTTTATTTACACTGTCCTGTTTTAATGGGATGACAGTAGGGTAAGTGTGAGGTTTGGTGCACCCTAGAACCGGTTTAAACCCCCCAGTGGCCTACTTTGCCACTGACCGTTCCAAGGCGGTAGCCCTATTGTCAACCCTTTTGTGTTTGTGATGTCGTTTGCATTTTTTATTACTTTTGCCTTTTCGTTTGTCTGTTTGCGTGTTTGTTTTTGTGTTTTGTGGTTGACTGTCATCCTTGAATGCTGCTTTCCCTGTCCGATATTTTTATCCTTCTTCATCATATTTTTTTGGGCACTATCACAAATTTGTGATCATTCTTTATTATCTTTGCTCATCAGCCACTCCAGCGTTTGTTATGACAAAAGGTAATGCATGCCTCTGCTGCATATATGGAAATATTCGGCTTTTCTCTGAAAATTCTGTCCAGTTGACCGAACACTGTCTCACTAAACGTGTTGTGCTTTAGCATTCCTTTCAAAGCTTCCTTCAAATCGTCAGCAACATCAAACCATTTCCCTCCAGGAAGGAGGTCTTGGAATAATCTCTTCATTACAACAGACAAGGCGGGTATCATAACTTCTAGAACTGTAATGACTTTTGAATCACAATCAGTTGACTCTGTCAGCTTTCTGAAAATGGGACTACTGTCTACATGATAAGGTACAAATCACAGCCTATAAATACCCTCAATGAAGTCTCTCTATCTGAAATTTTCCATGTAGTGAATTAATTCAATGTAGAAGTCCTTCCTACCAAGGATTTGAATATAAGTGTTCTCTATAAAACACCAGAGTGGTTTAGTAATAAGGTCACCAACAAGGCCCAGTGCCCTACAAGCAGCGATGTACTCTGCAACATTTACATCATGTTGTACTGCTTTTAATAATCTATTGCTAGCACCACCATACTAAGTAAGTCGCTATCTTCTGAGATAAAAAGTAGACATATGATGCATTACTAAATAAAATGTTGAACCTATTGCCGCTAAACCGTTCAAGGGGCAGTGAATGAAATCCATTATCTTTCAAAAAGTCCTTGGAATATGACACAAACGGGCCATTTTTTCATCGGCATCTCGCAAATGCCTTTGACGTTGTCCGTATTAGCCTAGTAGTTCCTGATTCTGTGCCTTTCTTGAATGTTCGATCAAGGATAGTGGGATTTCCATCAAATAACACAGATTCAACTTTTCAGTAGCCTCTGCTAAGTGTACTAGCACATGTAATGCGCAGAAAAAGTTACAAAGCCTATCAACAGAGTTTTGGTCTTTTTCACTCATCTCATCCCAGGGGAGATCTTGTTTTAATATTTCCAGACCTTCAAGTAAGTTATTAAATTTCATCTGCGTTGCCGCTCTATCCGACATTGTGGATGAAATATTTGTAAGGATTGTCTTTAATGTTTCATTGCTGGTCTGATTTGAATCTACATCTATGTCTGTCAATATCTCTTTGAAGGTGTCCATAGCATCTTGCCCCGACTTCGTAGCCAGCTGTCGTAAACCTAATACCCACACTCTACCAGAATCATCAACCCCATGAAAGCCTTAAAATTTTCGGCCGTATTTCGATGTTTCGTCACTTAAAAGACATGTATTTTAGTAGCTTTAACATTCACCATTTTCAATACATCTTCAATTACCAATGGCACTTTTGTCGTAGATACGTTATGTGCAAGTAACAAAAACACACACTGCTGCATTTCTGACGTATATGCGCGTTTGTCATCATTATATGTAATCAACTGGTCATTACACACACTGCGCAGCCATTCATTTTTTTCAGTAAAATCTTTCACCTCTTTATATAAGTTTACAACTTGCTCATTTAGTGCCTCCTTTTCTACTTCTTTGTCAATGCCAGCATTTTGTATTTCTGTAACTTTTTCTCGAAGTTCAATGTTTTCATCTTTTAAAACAGTAGCTCGTGACTCGTGATACACCACTTTTGATCGTAGTCGCTTTATTTCTTCATTTTTCTTCCGGATAATTCCCCTATATATAGCTGACCTTTTATTATAGATTTTTACTTCTTGTCATCTTAAGAGTTTTTTTACTGGCCAATCTTTCCTTGTGACCTTTTCTACAATTGATTTTGCTAATATATTGGTATTCATCATATATTTTTTGTAGTTTTAGTCTATATGTTTTAACTTCAGCTTTTTAGCTCACCTGAGCCAAAGGCTCAAAGGTGAGCTATTGGGATCACTCTTCGTCCGTCGTCCGTCGTCCGTCGTCCGTCGTCGTTAACTTTTGCTTCAAACGACTTCTTCTCAGAAACCGAAATGCCAATTTTGACCAAACTTCACGTGGATGATCCTTAGATGAATGCTTTTTAGATTTGTTAAAATTAGGTCAGCGCGACATCCAAGATGGCCGCCATTACCATATATGGTTGAAACCTTAAAAAATCTTCTCCAAGAACCGCTGGACAGATTTCAACAGTTTTTCTTTTAAAATGGTCGCCTACGTCTAGACTATCAAGTTTGTTCAAATGAAGTCCCCGGGGTAAAAAATGGCCGTGCCCCGGGGGTCCAAAGTTTGTATATTGAGATTTTGCATGTTTTTCATATAGACATATAGGAAAAAACTTTTAAAAATCTTCTTCTCTGAAACCACAAGGCACAGAGGTCTCATGTATTACATGTAGCATCAGCTTATGGTTCTCTACTAAGTTTGTTCAAATGGTGACCCTGGGGTCAAATTTGTCCCCGCCCCGGGGGTCACAGTTTTACATAGATTTATACAGGATTATTTTTTTAAAATCTTCTTCTCGGAAACTGCAAGAGCCAGAGGTTTGATATTTTGCATTTACTATAAGCTTATGGTCCTTTACCAAGTTTGTTCAAATGGTGACCCTAGGGTCACATTTGGCCCCGCCCCAAGGGTCACATATTTTACATAGACATGTATAGGGAAAAACTTAAAAAATCTTCTTCTCTGAAACTGCAAAAGCCAGAGGTTTAATATTTTGCATATGCTATCAGCTTATGGTTCTCTACCAAGTTTGTTCAAATGGTGACCCAGGGGTCACATTTGGCCCCGCCCGGGGGTCACAGTTTTACATAGGCTTGTATAGGGAAAAACTGAAATAAATCTTCTCCTCTGGAACCACATGGCACGGAGCTCTCATATATTACATGTAGCATCAGCTTATGGTCCTCTACTTAGTTTGTTCAAATGGTGACCCTGGGGTCAAATTTGTCCCCGCCCCGGGGGTCACAGTTTTACATAGACTTATATAGGATTTTCTTTTTAAAAATCTTCTTCTCGGAAACTGCAAGAGCCAGAGGTTTGATATTTTGCATTTACTATAAGCTTATGGTCCTTTACAAAGTTTGTTCAAATGGTGACCCTGGGGTCACATTTGGCCCCGCCCCAAGGGTCACATGTTTAACATAGATATGTATAGGGAAAAACTTTAAAAATCTTCTTCTCTGAAACTGCAAGAGCCAGAGGTTTAATATTTTGTATTTGCTATAAGCTTATGGTCCTCTACCAAGTTTGTTCAAATGGTGACCCAGGGGTAACATTTGGCCCTCCCCCGGGGGTCACAGTTTTACATAGGCTTGTATAGGGAAAATCTGAAAAAATTCTTCTTCTCTGGAACCACATGGCACGGAGCTCTCATGTATTACATGTAGCATCAACTTATGGTCCTCTTCTTAGTTTGTTCAAATGGTGAAACTGGGGTCAAATTTGTCCCCGCCCCGGGGGTCACAGTTTTACATAGACTTATATAGGAAAAAAATTAAAAAATCTTCTCGGAAACTACAATAGCCAGAGGTTTGATATTTTGTATTTACTATAAGCTTATGGTCCTTTACCAAGTTTGTTCAAATGGTGACTCTCGGCTTACATTTGGCCCCGCCCCAAGGGTCACATGTTTTACATAGACATGTATAGGGAAAAACTGAAAAAAATCTTCTTCTCTGAAACTGCAAGAGCCAGAGGTTTAATATTTTGCTTTTGCTATAAGCTCATGGTCCTCTACCAATTTTGTTCAAATGGTGACCCTGGTGTCAAACTTGGCTGCGCCCCGGGGTCACAGTTTTACATAGACTTATATAGGAAACACATTAAAGTCTTCTTCTCTGGAACTACAAGAGCCAGAGGTTTAATATTTTGCATTTACTATACTCTTATGGTCCTTTACCAAGTTTGTTCAAATGGTGACCCTGGGTGCACATTTGGCCCCGCCCCAGGGATCACGTTTTACATAGACTTGTATAGGGAAAAACTTAAAAAATCTTCTTCTCTAAAACCACAAAGCACACAGCTCTCATATATTACATGTAGCCCTGGGGTCACATTTGGCTCTGCCCAAGGCGTACTCTCTAGCACCTTCATTTTGTATTTGATCTTTACCAAACTTTGTCAGTGTCTTAAACTGTCTATATCAGTGTTGTTATACACAACAGAGCCCACATTTCTTGAACAATCTTAACCAAACTTGCACAGATTGTATATGACCATAAGATTTCGAAGAAGTTCGATAATGTGCCAGTACTCAGGTGATCGCTTTAGGGCCATCTTGGCCCTGGCCCTCTTGTATTGGTTCAAATTAACTCAGGTGAGCGATATAGGGCCATCATGGCCCTCTTGTTTAGTTGCTTGATGCTTACTGATAAACCAGTCAAGAGTTCCAGCTACACCATTTTCTTGAAGTACTTTCAAAACCTCCTTTTATTAACATGATGAAATTCACCTTGGTCTTATAATGTTGTCAATAATGTTTGCATATATGAATCATCTTTGTGTTAACCATTTGAGATACAGCTGACAAGAGGTTGCCGGTGTATACACAAGTATAATTTGGATCACTATCCACTGTTTGCGTGAAATTTTCTCAAGATATTCCCCAGTATTGATTGTCTGAGTATATGACTCTACTGGGTAAGTTCTAACATCCTCGGCCATCTTGTTTTCTAAAAACAACGTTGTACATGCCGAAATAGTATCTAGAATTACACAGTTAAACAATTTCTGTTTATCACCGACATGAATCAGAGTACAGTCAGTCTGTATTAATTTACTTTCTGTTTCACATGAAACAAAATATTCAATATCAGCAGGATCTACCATTGTGTCTGAATCATCTGACTCACTGGAGATTATCTGCATGCATATATACGAAGAAGCAAGCTACAATTTTACGGGTTAGGGGGTTAAAAGCGGTGTTGTGATATTTCTCAGAATTATTACTGTAAAGTTTCTTTCATTATTTTCGAACGTAATTGTCAACTGTCATCACCAAAACAAAAATAATATAGTCTAGAATGAATGAACCGAATGCCATTGAAACATCAATTGACACAATTTTAATACTTAAATATTATTTATTTAAGAAAATATACAAAATGTCCTTGAACTTGTATACAGCATATATAAATGTATCAGAAAAATACAGACTTTTGGAACTGTGATTCTTATGAAATTTAACTGAAAGCTATAATACTGAGAAAATCATTTGAAGAAAGTGAAATAATGCAAAAGAACAGCCATTAATATTCAAACTAGAACTAAAGGTGAAGGTGATGTAAAACCACCCCTTTAAAATATTCTGACTTTAAATGGCTATAATTTAAAAATGCATAAGTCATATATTCTTGGTGAACAAGTCTAAACGTTGCACAGCAGTGGGCCAAATGTTGTTTTTTTTGTGTTTTTTTTGAGATGGGGGGTTATTATTTTAATGGCATCTCATGTTCATGCATCATATGTATGCTATACTAAACAAATGTAATGTAGGAAAGCAGTGCCCTATTACCACAATCAATATTACTATAGATGTGTGTTAAAATTAGCAAGCTAGTATGTTAACTGTTACACAAATACATGTAGGTTATACTGCAAAATCATTATTATTAAACAGCAAGCTAGTATGTTTACTGTTACACACACAGGTTATATTGCAAAGCATTATCATTAATATTTCTACCTTAAAATAAGTATGATAATGGACCTTTGGAAACGGCCGAGCACGACACATACGAAATAATGCAGTCTCGGCTTGATTGAGACTGTTCATGAGCAGTAGTGAAATATGCTAGCTACTGCTCACGCCCTCTAGCCCCGGGTTGAGCAGAACTTAAGTTCATTGAGAAACACGTTTTTGCAACTTATATTAATTTGCTTCAACACCATTAAAAAACAGCGAAACTTACATACTTTCGAAATCCAGTACCTGTAAAATGGATGAAGATTATTGTTTTTCATTGGATCATTTATTAATCTGTTAAATTTGCTTTCAGTCAATGTGCAAAAACCACACAAGTATGTTTTAAGCAGAATTGACAACATACAAGCTCTTCAATTCTTCGCATAACCCAATGACCCCTCAATAGGCCGAAATGTGCAAATAACATGCAAAACTCAATCAAAGAGTAACAACGTATAAGCTAATTACTTTCAAGAATGAGCATCCTTATTTTCCTCATTTCTGTTTTGCATTGTCCGATTCAGTGGCAAGTTAAAACTGCTTGCAGATAAGTTGTCTTAAGTTTCGTCTAATATTAGAATTGCTGTTGGCCGCTAGTAACGAAGTTTCATTGAAGAAGCCTTACCAGTCGAGACCATATAGTTTGGCTGCATTTTTGTTACAAACCCCAAGTACCTGTGATACTGGGCAGCCAATTTTTTGTGACACCCTACCTGCAATAAGGTGAACATTCCATGGACCGTTTATACCTGTAATACCGTCCACGGGCAGATAAGTTGCATTAGTCTCCAGAACTAAACGTTTGGGACTGTCCAACAATAGCAGCATTTGTACAGTGCTATCGCTGTCTAATTAGGCCCTAGCTATACCAAAATAGCAGTTTGGTAGCACAGTGCTCCACTGCTGGTACTCCTCAACAGTAACTTCGTAACAATGACGATGAATTATGGAGTTCGTCATCTCCAACTCTTGTAAGAGTGTCAACACTTATGTAGCAGCCCTCCCAGTATCATTGTCCCAGACATGTAGAAAAACAGTCTTTGCCAGTCTCTTTGCCAACAAGAGAGCTTGCCATAGGAAAGATCTCTGAGCCTCAGTTTTGTTTTGTTTGCACTCCTCCCTGTTGTGAGTAGCTCTGCAGCGACATGTTGTTGTGAAATCGAGGCAAGGTAAATCGTAACCTTGGATTGTCACGCATATGCTTCTCGATAAGACTCCACTTGTTTGGGTAAACATAATTTGCAATAGCATATCGCAAATTGACAGGTGGGGCCACTGAACTTTCCAGTTTCCGAAATGATTGGGTAGAACGGCAGTAGAGCTCATCCATGTGAAAATCGGAGTCTTTAGACGCCATTTTCAACATGGGATGACCACTTGGTGCGCTGAAACCCTCAAACGTGCTGTAACGAATAAATTCCCGCACAGTATCGATAAGTTGTTTTGGCAGTTTAGAGAACAGCCGATTTAGAATGGCATAATGGAGAATCGTACTTATGCGGACCTGCGGAACGGTGCCGTACAGCACATCTGATAGAGGTTCCAACCCAGCCCTCCTGTCATACTCTCTGAGATAGAAGCATTCAATCTCGGAGAACGAAATGGATGGAGGATAGAGTGAACTATCCACAACAAACACGAGGAGGTCTGCCAGAGACCCAAGGGCTAGGTGCTGAATGAGGAAATATAACAACCCATTGACAGCGAGCGCCCAAGCCTCAGGAAGAGAGTCTCCTTGGACAAACCCCTGACTGCTATGGAATTTCCTTAGATGTTGAATACAGCCTTCAGCGCAATGACAATCCATGCATGCGAATGCAGGACACACATACCAAGGTGCATGTGTCCTTAGTACATGTTGTTTAATGTGGTTGGAAGAGATTTCACTTCACATTCCTCTGAAAATTTTGATCGCTTGACAGGTCTGCTCATTGTTGCCTACAATTAAAAAAACAAATCCATTTTGAGGACCTGTACCGGCAATGGATTTATAATTTTTAAAGAGCAGAATAATTTGAGATTTATTTCATCACAATCATGACATGGAACAATACCCCTGTTAATCTCAACAACACACAGGCTATTCAAAACCATGGCAACCAACGTCCAACTACTGTCATGAATTATGTTACAACTCTGTTAGTTTCAACAACACACAGGCTTAATGGAAGGAACAGAGGCTTTTTCTAGAGCCAAAAATATAAAAGTCAGGATGTTAGTCTCAACGCCTCACAGGCTAAATGAGACCAACAAAGTTATTACAGATTATGTGGATGTATATTTAAAAAGTATCAACCTGCGCAAACTATCCAGCGCTGCCAACATATACAAGCTAAACAGGACGGGCACTGGACAGTAAGAACAAATACATAATACTGCAAATTTCTGTCAAGAGTCACCACGACCCAGTCTGAACAACATACAAGCTAATACAGACTAAAATCGTGAAATCTTGACAAAACAAATGCAAATATCTGACCCAGCATGAATGACGAGTTTACACAAGGCCAGATCACACGTACTGTTTCGAAAAAACTCTGCATTACAGACAAACATACAAGCTACAAGCATACAAGCTAACTGCAGCGACAGTGTCAGTCAAAACAACATTAATGAAAAGATGTTCACATGATAGCAACCATGACCGTGGTAATCCGGACAAAACATACAAGCTAATCCGGGCACCATGATCATGAGAAAATAACACGTGGACTAAATTAGCAATGTAGTACGGGTGCAACATATTTAACAAAACATACAAGCTAATCAAACAGTTGCAATCGCACCACCAGCCAACCCCCACTGAATATACACATATGCAGTAATTAATGTGAGGTGCTTGAACAAAACATACAAGCTAATCCAATGCACCTCACGGACACAGTATAAATTAATCAAGAAATCGGGCAGGACGATAAGCTCAGGTTCGCCCTCAGGGTTGTGTAATTCAACAACAGAAGGGCCGGAACCACCATCATCTACTGCCTCTTCCCCCCACATGTATGGTAGAGTGACGTCTGGATCATCACCTAACATGAAGGGTAATGTTGCATCTGCATCAAATTGGGCTGATGGTTGGGATTTTGGGATTTCTTGTTCATCATCATCCCCCTCATCTGTTAAGGGCAAGGACTCAAGAAGGCCATGCCTTTGTCTTTGCTGCCACAATGGGAGGTCAGAGTCCTTACAAGGTTTTAGCCTGTCATGGTGGACCAATGCTGTTTTGGTCTTACTGGCAACGTTGTACAGAGGTTGACAAGCACGTACAATCAGGAATGGCACCTTCCATGGGGGTCTCAGCTTTTTACTTAATCCAATTCTGATGGAGGATTCTATCATGTACACTACATCATCAACTTCATACATATTCTCCTTCAGTCTGACGTCATAATCGCGCTTCTGACGCGATTGAGTTTCACTCAGTCGTTCTCGTGCTATATGGTGCACGTGATTAAAGTTTGAAATTAGGTTGCTGACCCAGCCACTGGGATCATGGGAGTCTTTTATTTGACCCAATATGAGATCAATGAGTTGCATTGTCCCTCTCCCCAGCATTAACATGTTTGCTGAAAACCCAGTAGCTCTGTTTTTCATAGAATGAAGAGCCATTACAATTAATGGTAGATGCTCGTCCCAATCTCGCAATCCCCGGCTTATATAACTCCTTATCATTTGTAAAATGGTTCTGTTGAAGACGTCACACTGACCATTTCCTGATGGGTGGTAGGGAGTTGTTCGAGTTTTAGTAATTTCCAGTACTTTACAAAAAGTCTGAAATAAATTACTCTCAAAGTTTCTTAATGTCCAATTTTGGGATTGCCCCTCGACTCTCTGATTTGATTCTATAATTGGAAGCAGACGCGGCCAAGCACTTCTGTTTGCGACGCGGGAACTGTCACGCGCGTTGCGGTTATCGTCATTCACAGAGGCGTTTTGTGAAGGCTTGTCTGAATTTGGGTTTGAATAGATCCCAATAGAAGGCATTTTAGAGCTCATTTCTGCAATGAATTGCTTCATAGCAGCTTGGCTAGATTCTGTTTTTATTACGGTGTCCCATCTTGAGTTTTGTTTCAAGGAGGGTGGCGGACATTGAAAAGGTGGTCCTAATGGTGCCTCCATTAACCCCGAAGTCGCAAAGTGTGTGTGTTGAGTTACGTTCTCAACTGTGTGAATATGTGACTCTAAATTTGTTAAGTGGCTTTCAGTTTGAGCCATGTGCTTGTGTTGCATGTCCTTTAATTGAGATATTTGTTCTTTGTTTTGAACCATGTAGGTATTTTGTAACAGTTAATAATAGTGAAACAACACCAGTCATACAACGATAAAAAAAATAAAATATAATATGATCGTAATAAGTTGAACAATGGCTTGGGGATTTTTATTTTATTGAAACTCGAGTAAATAACAAAAGTACAACTCAAAAGTACAAGTTTATTTACACTTGAGTAAAAAAGCACAGTTTAACATAGCCAATCAAAATTCGTTTTACAATTCCTCTTTGGTCAATGCTTCAAAATTGCGGTCTGCTGTCCTGAAATTGAAACAAATGTTTTTTATGAGCGGTTGTTTTTTATGCGTGGTTTACGCTACAGTACATAACAAAAGTTTTTTCCCAAGGATTTCGGGTCCAAAGTTGTGATGCACGGTATATGCGCATGCGCGGTATATGCCGAGGAATACGGTATTTTGTACCTCCTTTAAACACCTCATTTCTTCCCCATGACCTCGTTCATAATGTCCAAATGTTTCTGACAGCTGTTTAACATGTGTCTGATGTTCATGTTCAAGAGACAGTAAGGAGTAATATATTGAACCGACAATAGTCGTAAGGTCTCGGTAGCGGTCATTTTGGGCCTTTATATCTACTTGCATGGCATTTTGTGTGGCAATAGAGTCCTTTTTCTATACCCCCTAAAACTAAAGACTCGACATCAACATTCATTATAATTATAAAGTTGAAGAGGGAGCTGTGATACAGAATAATAAAATATCATAGTTTTCATACCGAATATATATGAGCCTTCGTGACTGGGATGGTAAAGAGTTGCGTTTGTAGCCTTCTCGCCTTCCACTGTAAGAGCTCGATTTGTCAGTTAGAAAATGTCTTTTTTATGTATAAAGTACTGGTTTACACAAAATAGGTTTGTGGTCTTCCTCCACCTTTGGAAATAAACAGTTATATATAGACTAAAATGTGCTGTAAAATGCGTAAAAAACATATTGAAATATATTGATCTTGTTCTTAAAGTGCCAGGGCCTCCCCTGTTTTTTTTTTTCTTGAAATCGCAACCACTTTTGCCAAATGAAAAAAAAAAGGAGCCAAATTTGAGAAATAATAGCTAAAGTTGGAGCCATTTTTTGAGCCATTTTTTCATACAATAACGAAGACTTGAAAGCCATTTTCAGAATAAACGGCATATATGCATTGATTCATTTAGGTTCTCTTGTTTTTATAAAAGACTTTATTTATACCAACATTAATACAAGTAATACAAGTAATAATTCAATAATTACTATAAACCAATAGTTTAATAAAAGAAGATAACTATAATCATAGCAGTATTATCTTATATTAAACTATTACAAGTATTATTTGTATTAATGTTTATATAACTACCATCTTTTAACATTCTTGACCACATGTAGGTCCTTAAACAGATTATGATAAATTCAGTATCAAAGTAAAAACAACAATTTTGTTTTATGATATCATTTAATATTATTAACAATGATTTATTTTTAATTGCAAGAAAAGAAACAACAACTTTTCTTATAATCTTACAATACACTTGCAATATAGTTCAGGTAACACAGTTGTAGATCATTTCATCTCTTAGTTCATATTATAACACAGTCACTTTTCATGTACTACACCAAAAATCACTGCTACAACTATTCTTATAATCCTAACAAATTGTTGTTAACCAAGAGTTCAACTTCTCATATCCACTTACAATACACTTGCAATATAGTTCAGGTGACTGGTCACTTATACACAGTTGCAGATCATTTCATCTCTGAGTTCATATTATAGCACAGTCACTTTTCTTTTAATACACCAGAAATCACTGCATAATTCTCCTTGTCTTAGCCCCTGCCCATATCTTATTGGACCATCAATAGAAATTCTCATAAGATTTTACAGTGCAGAGATGGACATAGAATTCCTAAGACATGTTTTGACGATGTTCTGCTTACTGAAGCCTCTCTCACAGTCAACTGTGGAGACTGGCGCAACAAGTAACCTCCCAGCTGCTTCAGCAGCTGCTGGATAAACCTCCCTATTCCTCATTGCCAAATTAACCATGTCCCGAGGTTACCAACTTACTGCCACTGGCAAAGGTAGCATGAGCATAGCTCACAAAGCTACTTAACTCACAACGAGAGCCCTCCAAACCCACAGAAGCCAAGTGATCAGAAACAACTTCCAAATCATCCACCTTATCATCCGCAACAAGGACATGTTACTGAGCGCCGTCAGAACAATGCTGTCCGAGTTACTTGAAAACCTCTCATTAAGACTTTTCAGCTCGTCTGACACAAACTGGTCGCAAATACTGACTGCTTCAGTCCTTTGCTTAGCACTGTCACGGATAGTGTGACCCTCAAATTCGAAAGTGACCAAACCATCAGAGTCAGTCAGCGGCTGAGATGGGACATTCTGAACAAACTGACTAAGCCGTTGACCTGTTTTTCCTTCCTTCAGAATCTCCTAGTTTGAGATTGTTGAAGTCAGAAGGGGAGTAACCTCAGAAAAATCCATGTCTTTTTTCTGATACATCTTTGACAGAATTGACAACGGTTTCAGTACATCGCACAAGAAGTGAACGACATACAAGAACTTGAAACAAGTGACCGACTTGTGCATGCTCAGGGATTTACCAGACTTCTGCTCAAGAAAAACAGAAATCAAGCCACTGTAGTTTTTGACCATAGCATCTACAGAACCCTCAAAACTAAGCCACCGAGTGTGAAACACCTGCTTAAATCGGGAACTTTGACCTGAGGTATGTGACTGAACAGACTCTAACATTGCCATATTATTGGGGGAGTAATGAAAGTACTTGAACACACTTTTCAAGATTACCTGCATTTTGACCATGTAGGGAATGGAGTCAGCACCTGTACAACAACTCAACGCGAGGCGATGAGCGATGCAGTGTGTAGACAAAATACCTGGGACAGATTCCTTTAACCTAGTCACTACCCCTGACTTGTTACCAAGCATAACAGCTGCACCATCTGTGCTCAGACCACAAAGATTAGAAATATCGATCCCCTTTTGACCAAGCATACCAATGACGCTGCATAAATGGATTCAGAATTAGCTCTAGCAAGACTTTCAATACCCAAAAGGTAAGTATGTGGCTCAAAGTAGCCAAGGGCGTCAGACTCAAGAATTCTGATGTAAGCTATCATGTTCTGATGAACAGAGACATCGGTGCTTTCATCAAACATAAGACTGAACTTCTCACTCGATGTTACCTTCCTCAATAGGTCTGTCTCAAGGACTGAAGATATGGCCTGCTGAAATTCTGCTATCGAAGTTGAGTGGCCGTATGTTGTGTGGTTGTCAATCTTCAGGTCAGCTAAGTGTGACAGATGCTGAAAAAGAAATATTTCTTATAAAATTAAAGCAGTGATGATTTTGTTGTTTTCTTTAATTTAAAAAATATTTATTTTTTTATTAAGTTATACAAAATAATTGTTTGAAACACAATCACTGCTTTGTAAGTTGTGGTAATTTTTTTTTTTAATTCACACATAGTATGCCTTTTAGAATTATTTAACGTATTCGGTTCGAAATAAAACTTGCTAAACCTAAAAGAAAAAAATAAATAAAAAATTTAAAATATGTATTTCCCACTTACATGTTAACGGTTTGAATAAGAATTATAAAAAAAAAATGTTGTATTTTAACTTTACAAAATCATATCATTTTCGTTTTATACCTGAAATTGCATGTGGTTTAGTTTTGGAACCAACAAACTGGCAAGTTTGAGCTGGGCCGCAAAGTACACATTAACCATGGCAGCAGTCACGGCTGCTTCGCTTTTGGAAAGGGCTGCTTGGCGGGCCACATCCATGTTGACACTCATTTTAGCAGCACTGGCTACCTTCATGTGGTCTGAATTTAGAATGAAAAATATATAAGTTTAAAAATATACAAAACAAATTAAATAAAATATTTCAATTTAGACTATATTTATCATCATGTGGTCTGATTTTAGAATAAGAAATATAATTTAAGTACAGATATATTTAAAATATAAAAATTTTTTTTTTATTAAAATTGTGAAGATATTATTTTAAAACATTAAAAATAAAATCAGTATTAAAACAAGACTTCACTCTATGTACCTTTACGTGTTGCATGCTTTGACACATTTTCTTTTTTAATGATTGTACACCCAGAAGTGAAAACGTTAGAACGTTGTGCTTTAATGCAAAAGTCACAGAACATAGACTTGAGTTTTGGATCATAGCGTAGCCAAGAAATTCCATTTTTCCACGAATCCTTAAAATTTCTAACAGGTGAGTTCTGAATTTTGGCAAATTTAGAAGGTGGAGTCAAACAAGAATCTAAATCTAGTGGACGTTTACAAGCTATTTTTGCAATTGGCAACGTTTTAAATGTTGGTATAGCTTATATAGGAAACATACGTCGAGGGTAATTAAATCAATTATGGCCATTGTTCTGATCATCTTTTGTTACAATATTATATATTTCTAAAAATAACAAGTAATAACTTAAGATTTCTTTAATTTTCAACACCCGACAAAGTTTCCCACACACAAAAACAAACATCAACCATAGTTTCGTTTTCGTTGTTTGATCGTCCGCCGATGTTTGCATAAGTGCTTAAAACCCAATATCAAGCTGTGTTGTTTTAATCCTATTATTACTTAATTGCATCAATTATCTTCTCGGAGAGTGTCAGAAAGTTTGTTTACAACATGTTATTTTCAAGTATCAGTGATTCACAATGTACACGCGTGATCAATTGACTGGTTGTGATAATTTTATCATTTTTTGTATGAAGCCAGCGAATGTTATTCTTGTAGTTTAGTGAACCAGTCAATTTTCTATTAATATTTCGCTCGTATCCGCTTACAGCATTGACAGTATGTAAATATCGGCTTTTTTTTTCTTTCCACAAATCATTTTCGCAAAAGCTTAAAAAAGATCGCAACTTTTGCTGTTCTTTCGCCATTTGCGACATTAGCGAATCACAGCGGAGGCTCAGAGAGCTCTGATGATAGATAAATACGCGCAAAATCCAAGTTTACAGTGAAACCTAGCGGACTATGTGTGTTTGAAATCTGTTCAGCGGTTTAGGAGCATATGCGGTAACAGACGGACGGACGGACGAACAGCAGACAAACGTATGCGATTTTGATATACCGTGCTGCTTTTTTTCTCAAAAAAAGGGCATATAATACTAGTATATGGATTTATCTATACAGGTCCACTCTCATGTTTTCTAACAATACTTAATAATCTGCGTTATAAAAAACATGACTAACCGATATCATCATTTATATATCTGACGTCTAATCCAGTGCTGTCATAAACCTTCTTTTGGCATGCTGATTTTGCTAGCTCAATTGGTTTGTCTATTCCGCTGATTTTATCCTCTTTTCTATCGAAAAATAAATACGTTTATTTATAAATGTACACTCTGTGTGTATTTATATGTTTATTTATACAAGCAATCAAAACATTAAACAAAATAAACGTAATACATACATGTTCCAAACAAATTTATACATGTCAAGTAGCTGTTAATGCAGCAAAATATGTTCATGGTTAGAGTTGATGTAATAAGATGTTCATGTTAAATACTATTTTCTACCATTTTATAGGAAAACCTGAGTATAATTCGGTTTAAAACAAAATAGAATACCTCGACTTTATCTGTGTTGAAATCCTCGAAGCCATCACGAAAATGCGCTGTACATTGTATATGCGTGCAGTTAATCCATTAAATCGAAAAAGTGTAAGAGTTTTTACCCTTGGAATCGGGGAACTCTGATACACACACGGCAAAATAATTTAAAATGTGTATGCAATATGTACCGGTTCATAACCCTCTAATTGGGGAATCATTCCTAATATCAGATCTAGAGTGAAATTTGGTCAGGAATACAATTCTGATGTTAACTTGAACCAGGGATTCACACATACACACACTTTTAAAAGATGCAGAAAAACAAAGATACATTTTTACCCTGAATTACTCAAACACACATCTACACATACATCTCTAAAACAAAAAACAAAAAATGATTTGAAAATGATTAGGTATTGATTAAAGATGAAACCAACATGGCATAAACAAGAAACAAGACACTGGTCTTGTAGAAACAAGACACTGGTCTTGTAACAACGTCCAAGATTAGTTTTGTTCAGTTATCGCATTCAACGTTTCGCCAGTGGTTTCGACCACTTCAGTGTCTTTCCCGTCTGTTTGATATCTGGTGTTTTTACGACCGTACGTTTTGATATGTTACTGGGTGTCTGTGTAGACACATCTCTCCTGGGGATGGGAGCAACTGTTACACTCTCTGGGTTGTCAGATTCCTGAGTTGAAGTCTATTCAGGACTGACCGACGCCAGACGTTTCCTGGATGTAGTAAGTGGTTTGAGCGAGATACAGATGGCTTTTCTTCAAGAACAAACAGGAGCAGGGTGTGTCATCTTCCTGATGCAGGGATCACTCGCCTTCTCGATTTCCTCATCACTGCTTCCCTCGCTACCAGCATCACTACCCCGATTATCTCCTCCAATTAGATCACCCGGATCTACATTCCAACTGTCATCATCTTCTGCTTTCTTAACATCTGTTTGATGTTTGAGCTGTATATGTAGGCGCATTTTACTTATCTTGTTTGTCACATATGAGCGGCTTTCACAAGGCATTTGACTTTCCACCTGCTTCACATGTGCTGTTTCAGAATACTCTCATCACTGGTCCGGAAATTGCACATCGGACGTTTCTTCTCCGCGTGTCTTGGAGTTGTCTTAGTTTTTGGCATACTAAAATGAGAAAACATTTTTTGAAATTATTAAATTAATTCACTCAGCTATATCCCGCCGCTGCCACCAATTTTAAAACGTGTTTCGAGCTAAACACAGATTATTGGTTTTGATTTAACATAAACTGAACAATGATATTTCCCTATCACAGACAGAGCATAGAACGGCTCCTAAACATAATGATTATTGTAATTATGAGTTAATCAAACCCATTCCCCTGCGAAATTTTCTAGAACTGCGGATGAACAATTCTTGAACTTATGTTCAAGAACAGTTCTAGAACTTATGTTCAAGAACAGTTCTTGAACTATCTGTACTGGAACTGTTCTAGAACTATTAAAGAACGATCTGTACTGGAACTGTTCTAGAACAGTTATAGAACTATCTGTACTGGAACTGTTCTTAGAACTGTTCTTGAACATAACCTCTAGAAATTTTGTCTCGTTTAACGTTCATGCTCAACTGCTCAAGAACTGTCTTACTGGAACTGCTCAAGAACAGATGAAGCACAGTTCTAGAACTATCTGTACTGGAACTGTTCTAGAACTGTTCCAGAATGATATGTACTAGAACTGTTCTAGAACAGTTCTAGAACTATACTGGAACTGTTCTTGAACAGTTCCAGTAAGATAGTTCTATAACTGTTCTTGAACCATTCTTGAACAATCTATCCTGAACAGTTCCTGCACAGTTCCAGAACTCCCTTGGCCACTAATTTAACCTACATAACAGTTAAAGAACAATTCATTAATTGAACCTTCAGAATGCCTGGTCATACTTGGTGAAATGTTACATATGATACTGAAATGAAATAATATCTGCAGTGCTGAATACCATTTTTCTGTCAGCAACAAAAAAAGAAAGTCAGTCCGCGAAAACACATGACAATAGGGGTTTCATTTTAAAATACTGTTTCTAAAGAATACATTTAGAAATTTCATCTTTCAAATACAACTATTAAATATATAAGATGTTTTGACACAATAAGTAATTTAAGTATTATCACAAAACACTTACATTTAATCATTAAATGATGCAAGCACAATCTTCAGTTGGACTGCCATTTTACCGCCAAAAACTCAAAAGAATGGCGTTTGCATTTTATTTGCAATTTTGTCAGAATCACACTCAGGTGTCATATATTCTTTACCTACTTTCTTTGCAAATATAAATGAAGACATGGGCTTTTAAACTCCAGATAATGTTATTATATTAAACTGTTCATGCAATAATGATCACAGTGTTTCTGCAGGTCTCAATTTTTAGGGGTCATCCTTGACCCCCTATGGAATAAACTGGGGGTCATTTTGTAAATATAGAGGTCATATTCTTTGGACATGCATTTTGATAAATAGACCATGTGATGTCAGACAGACATGCATTATTTGTTGATTAGACATCTTTGGTGGATTGGTCAGCAAAAAAAGGAAGTTAACCGGCGTAATGTTTCATTTTAAGTTTGTCTGCCATTTTAGCGGCCATATCATGATCATCTACGCGCTTTTATTTGCTAGTGTTTTTATATCAGACCCACATACACGCGATCGATATGACGACGACAATAACCTGGAAAGTACAGACATTAGTTTAACCTGTTCTAAAAATAGACCAAAAATGAATAACTTTATTTTCCAATCATGGGTCACAAAGATGGCATTATAATCACTGTAAAATGAACTGCATACTGAAACATAACAAAAGTCTAAATCTGATTTATAGCATAATAACAGTAAATTAAAATGAAATTATAAGATGTAATATGATCGATATGACGATGACAATAACACGAAAGTGCAGGTATTATTTTTTTCTGTTCTAAATATAGACCAAGACGTAAACAGAAATAAGTTCAGTCGTGATTCCTTACATTTGAAGCTTTTCAAGAAGTATTACGATGATAAGTTGACGGGTATTTCATTGCTAGCCTAGTCAATTTCATTGCGTCACGAAAAACGCACAAGCTGATTTATGTCGCGTCACTGATCATTTTAGTGCGTCAAAAACGCAAGAAACGCGCTCTCGCGGAAACACTGATGATCATATATTTTTTTATTAATAGTAGTATAGATTTGTTTAATTAATGAAGATGAACCCCTGCGAAACTCTGTTCTTATACTCAAGAACAGTTCATGACATTTCTAGAGCATTAAGAACAGTTCCTGAACTGTTCTTGATTCATTATTAGAACATGTTCTTAATATGTTCTTGAACATTGAACATTTTCAAGAACTATTGAAGAGCATTTCAAGAACTGTAATTTTTCTTATAACCTATACTGTGTTGATGAGTCGATAAACAACATTAATAAACATTCAGTTTGTTATGGAAAAACCTGTTCTGGAAATAGTGTAATAAAATTATGTTGTTTTGTGGAAATACTCAAAAGATTTGAAACTTTTTAACTTTAATTTAATCAACACAAAACTTAAGTGTTACAAAATAAATGTCTTTTAATACCAAGTTGAAGGATAATTGTTTTCATGTCCCAGCAAAAGCCATCTATGTATACTTGGGGTGTGTTCAAGCTACTTAAAACAACGAAATTTCATATTTCATTATAATACCTGTGCCTGTCAGCATTACAAAAGTAATGCCTTTTTCAAACGCTGTATCAGTAAGTAGTGTGACTAATAATGGAAGATCACAATAGTTTATTAGGTGGTTAATATTGTGACTGGCTTACTAATTTAATGTATATTTACATTTGCACAGATGTAATGGATTTGTAACGACATTCCTATTAAGATAACACATTTGCAGATATTTTAAGCACATCTTAATTACATTTTCCTATTTAAAGGAATTTAGTTTACATTTAAAAGAACATTTAAAGAACTTTAAATAGAGAAGATGTTCAAAAACTGTTCTTAAACAATTTCAAGAACAAAAGAAGAACAGTTTAGGAACTTCAAGGGTTTAAACTGTTCTTAATTAGTGCTTAACGCTTAAAGTTTAAAAACACTTAGAGTTAAGAACTAATTAAGAACGGTTTAAGAACCCTTGAAGTTCCTGAACGGTTCTTCATTTGTTCTTTAAATTGTTCAAGAACAAATTAAGAACAGTTCAGGAACTCCTGAAGTTCCTAAACTGTTCTTGATTTGCTCTTGAAATTGTTCAAGAACATTTTTAGAACATTTTCTCTATTTAAAGGTTCTTGAACTGTTCTAAACTTGTCCAAGAACCTTTCAAGAATATCTTAAGAAAAATTAAAGTTCTTGAAATGTTCTTCAATAGTTCTTGAAAATGTTCAAGAACATATTAAGAACATATGTTCTAGAACAATGAATTCTTAATGCTCTAGAACTGTTCATGAACTGTTCTTGAGTATAAGAACAGAGTTTCGCAGGGGACATTGAATCGACAAACAACTATAACTAAATAAACGTGGGAACCCCCAGATTATTTCTAGGGACTGCGTGATTCAATCACACTTTCGTACTCACACTAAAATTAGAAGCGCATGTGTTACCAGATAATATTAAACAACCTGCAATAATGCAGAAACCTGTACCGTTGAACGGTATACAATGTCTCACGAAGAGACAAAATAAGTGCTCACAAAGAGCAGCCTGCAACATTGCAGAAACCGTACTGACAAACAGTACTCGTATACATACAACGCTCACAAAGAGTAGATAGTTATCACTGTAGTAAAGAGCAGCGCTCAATTAAACTGCAGCTCATTCAATATAAACAACTCATTCACAACGCCTTTACTATGTACGATGTAATTACATGTGTATGCACTGAGCAACCCTAGCTCACTGTGTTTTCAGTACAACGAGCTCTCGCGTCACAAATTAAATTTAAGCAGTCAGTCTTTCGGTTACCTTGTTTGTAACACTCTGCATGCGGCTTTAACGGTGACTTGACACAGACTGCCCAGATCCGTCGGTGCAGCATCTTTTATAGCCCTAATTTGGATGGGTTCTAGTTGTGTTTATGTAGACCGGCCTCTTTGAAAAGTAAATGCGGGAACCCGTCGATTAACTAAGTATTGGATCCTAGTTTGTGAACATTTTAAATAAAGAAGCCGGTAATCAGACAAGAAGAAGTTCTGTGTAAGTTCCCGGGATGATGCATCTCATTATTCAGTGCAGAATGGAGGGAGGTGGGATACGTTTTGACTAAGAAACAGCAAGTTATCGATCATCTTTTAATAAAACAAAATGAAAATATACAAAATCATCACAAAATGAATTCGTAATGAATGGCCATATGCGGATCGTTTTTCGAATGGCATGAGCTTAATCATGTCCTATACCACTTATTAAACTGTGTTTATTCTTGTATCATCACATCTCCGGTACAGTCGGACACTTACCGGTATACTCGGACACCCATGATGGTACATTCGGACACACTGGTGCGAGTACATTTGGTCAAACATAATTGGGATCATATGATCGTGTAAATGTACACTGGTTTGTTATTGTTTGTGGAATGCTAAGGATTACTACTACTACTACTAGTAGGGAGTAAGTATATAGTAAGTATACCTACTCCCTGCTACTAATAATTATAATAACAGTACTCGTAAAGCCCAATATTTACACTCAATGATGAAAAGCTGTAATGAAATTGGGGAAAACACACATCTATTTTTAGAACGTTTGCACAGTGGAATAGTCAATAAGCTGGGCACCACACTATCTGAACCTTTGTTCAAGCGTACGGTAGCAGTCTCATATTTCCCCCCAAACGTTTTTAGCTCGACTGATCAGAGATCAGCAGACTCTGATCAGCAGAGCTTATGCCGTGGTGCGGCGTCCGTCATCCGTCTGTCCGTCTGTCTGTCCGTCCGTAAACTTCACAAAAATGTTGCTCTTGATGTCTAATTGATCCTAGCAAAATTTCAGGTCGGCCGGAAATTCAAGATGGCCGCCACGGCTAAAAATAAATTTTCAAAATACAAGTTTGTAGCGACTACTTCTTGAAAACTATAAGTGATATTGATATGGGACTTTTTCTAAAATGATCAGCATGACATGATGTTGGTCCTTGTCAAAAGTCGTTTTGATTCAACGTTAAACATGGCTGCCAGCGGCCATCTTTGTTTACATAAGAGTTATATAGTAAAAACTTGTAGCGACTACTCCTCTGAAACAACTTGACGGATTGTCATGAAACTTTACAGGAATGTTGCTCTTGATGTCTTATTGATCCTAGCAAAATTTCAGATCTGCCAGAAATTCAAGATGGCCGTCACAGCTAAAAATAGATTTTTAAAAAATAAGTTTGTAGCGACTACTTCTTGAAAACTGTAAGTGTTATTGATATTGGACTTTTTCTGAAATGATCAGCATGACAAGATGTTGATCCTTGTCGAAAATTATTTTGATTCGACATTTAAAATGGCTGCCAGTGGCCATATTTGTTTACCTAGAGTAAAAACTTCAACTTGTAGCGACTACTCCTCTGAAACTACTTGACAGATTTTTCTTCACAGGAATGCTAATCTAGCTATCAAAATCTATCAGTAGAGCTTCAAGGTCATTGACCTCTTGTTCTCTGTTCTCCTTCAAAATGTCATCACTTGTTAGAAGCCTATGGTATGTGTTTTGTTATATGCCTTTGTCTTTTTTTTTCATTTGCTTGAGGTTGATTTTATATCAAACATCGAGTTTAACTCCTCGTTCCATACATCTGACCAGCTGGTTTCAGTACATTCCAAAGTGGCATCTGACAAACTTGGCTCATCTGCACCTGTAAGCGGAAGGAGGACGTGTGCTGCCTCCTCGTTTGTCATGTCGTCTTCACCAACACTGGGCATCATAGGGTCACCCATTTCATCTGCAAAATAGCTACAGGTAGCAGTCGGTGAGGTGCATGTAGCAGTGGATGACTTGACACTTTTGTTAGATGAACTAATTGCGGGCAACACATTTATCTGTCCCAACAACATTGCCCTCGTGGTCAATCTTATTTTGTTGATGAGGGCGCTTGATCGGCTCGACATAAATTCTGAGCATAGGGTGTCATAAGTCCTCTGGAAAGGTCCAAAGACAGTTCTGTCTAGTCAGGCCTTTTTCTACTATTCTCAGGGGTCCGACTATCGGACCCGTTCCCAATGCCAAATATGGTTGTTTTTTCCCAATTCTGAAATAAAATTCCCCTTTTTTTTACAAAGTCAGGTCAAATATACAAATGTTTACAAGGAAATACTATAAAAATGACAATATTTAAATCATGTATCATGTATTGAAACCAGGCAATTAAAACAACCTGATATTTATGTACAACTAACTAGATAATGGGTTGAGTGGAGTGGGAAGGTAAACACAATGATATTGTTAGCAGCAGCCGCTTCTAACAAGCCCAATGTTTCATGGGAATGATGGTTGTCCATAATAAGCAGCTGTGGACAATCTTCTCCACAATGTTGTAGGAACACATCTTGAAACCAGGTTGTTCCAAGCTCATCGCTCATCCATGCATTCTTTTGGTACCCCCACAAAGCACCGTCTGGACCTTCATGTGTACTGTACGACCTTTGATGATTATGAGAGGGGGCATTTTCTGACAAGCTGCATTTATGCAGGGAAGAACTGTGACACACTGTCTGCTGTTAGAGGTTCTCCCAGGCACCACCCTACTGCCTTTTCTAGCAATAACAGTTGCTGGTGAGTGTTCTAAACTCCGGCTAGTTTCATCCATGTTTCAAACATTAATTGGCTGAAGATCATGCAACGCTAAGAAGTAAGCACCAATGACCTTTCTGTTTACTCCCCAAGATCTCATGTTGGCAATTTCTCGGGCTTTCTTAACGCAAGGCTGGGGAGACGCCCATGCAACCCCTTCCACCAAGCTTTACCAGGAACCCCCTTGGTAAAATTGTTCTTGAGTCCAATTGTACTGCACAACTGTCAGTTTCCTTTTTCATATACCGAAGCCTTGGTCCGCCACGGTTATGGCCTTTTCGACGATTGTCTTTTTTGAAGAAATATTTGTTGACACATTTGAAAATTAACATTTGACAAAATTGAATTACCTACACTGTAAAACAAAATAAGAAACAAATAATGGCCCTTAGCCTCGCACCCTCCTTAAAAGATTAAAGTTCCTGTGTGTGGGCTGGGGGTGGGGGGTTGTGTGGTGGGGGTGCGTCTAGTATGAAAATACAAGCTAATTATTTTTTTTATTTTTTTTTATTTTTTTTTTCAGTTGCCATAGTGTTCAACCCGTTTATTATCTCCGTAAATAAGTGTGTTGTGGGTCGGGGTTCCCACCGCACACTGTACAATCATCACATACATATATACAAATAGAAAACACTCTCACACCACATTTTTTCACCTTATTCATTTATATAATACATCTGGCTTACGGCATATGATAATGTACGTTTATCAAACAATTTATATTGGGAACAATAAATAGTCAACTTTTAACTTATTTAAGGATTATGATTATTTATAGAAGATAAGGTTTTGGGTGTGGTATTGCCTTCTTCACCTGGTCCAACTCTATTATTATATATTAACACAAGTTTAAAAATATGTTTGTCCATGGGATGGTATTCTTGAGATTTTAGGACTTAAAGGTTTAAAATTTGTTCTTTATATGGGTCCCAAATGCTATTGAATTTGTCTAGGTCATTGTTTTTGGTGGCTATTGTCTGTTGTACTTGTAGCACTTCTCTAATTCTATGTTTTAGAGTTATAATTGAAAGTTTTTTTTCTAGATGTTTATATGAAAATATATAATATTTGGCTTCTAAGAGAAGATATAACTGTACCCATGTGTACTTTTTGTTTGTGTTAAAAATAAAGGTTTTTTCATCAATATTAAAATCCTGTTCATTATTAAAGAGCCATCTTTTAAGTTCATTAATAATTGTTTGTGTTTCAGGGCAGGACCACAGCATATGTGTAAGGGTTTCTTCCTGTTTACAAAAAAGACATTTTGAATTGTCTTTGATATTAATTTTGTGTAAAAATCTACGAGTTGCTAAAATTCTGTGGTTGATTCTTGTTTGAAACCATTGTAAGGTGGTACTTATGTTTTTTTTGAATGGATATTTGTATATTTCTTTCCAATATTCATTATCAATATTAAATAATTCCAACCATTTTGCTTTTGAAGTAGGTTGAGTATAGTCATTATTGAGGATGTTGTAAATATGTTTAGATCCTTTTTGCTGTTTAGTTAATGCTTGGATATTTGATGGTATAATAGGATATGTTAATTTATGATTGAATGAATCTATATTTAGCTTGCTAACCCACAATTTTATAGACTTAACAATTCCGTTATAATTTAAAAAGTTACTATTTACATTATATATGGAGTTAAACTCTGTAAATGTATAAAAACTACCATCTTCTCTTATCAAGTCATTTACTAGACATATTCCTTTATTATACCAAGATTTATAAAATATGTGATTACACCCAATTAGTATATTTGGGTTGTAGAAAATAGAAGAAGTTAAAACCTCATCCTCCTTTAGCTTGCAGCTATTATGTTCTAAATAGTTGACATATGATTTTATGACATCTTTCCAGAAAGGGTTTTTAATAGTACTAAGTGTACCCTCTGGATATTTAGATCCAAGATTGACTATATTATTTATGTTTATTGTATGCTTAGTTAAGTGGTGTAACTGTCCTTTATTTGCTATTAATCTTCTTACCCATGTTACTTTTTGCCCTTGGATAAAAGCATTTATATTGATCATGTTAAGCCCTCCTTCCTCATATTGTTTAATTATGGTATCTCTTTTTATTTTAGCTGGGCCCCGCCATAAAAAGTCATAAAATAAATCTGTTAACTGTTTTAAAATAGAGTTACTGGGATCAGGTAGTGATATAAATAAATGGTTAAGAATTGGTAAAAGCAGTGATTTAATGACCGTTATTTTGCCAATTGGAGTAAGATATCTACGTTTCCATAATTTTATTAGGTTTTGTATTTTAGTAATTTTATCTCTATAATTTATATTTAATATTTTTTCTAAATCAACATTAAAAGTACCGGTAATGCCTAACAATTTAAACTGTTCACTTCCCCATGTTAATTTCCATTTTGTTTTTATTGAGTTTGTACTGTATTTTTTTGCCCCAATCCAAACTATCTGTGTTTTTTCAAAATTTACTTTAAGTCCTGAAATTTTAGCATAAAATGAAAGTTCATTAAGTGTTTCTTCTAAAGAGGTTTCTGAGCCATCTAATAAGACTGCGGTATCATCAGCAAATTGGGTCAGTTTAAATTCATTTTCATTCATGGAAATGCCCTTAATATTTTTATTGTTACGAATTCTTATTGCTAAGATTTCTGCACATAAAATAAAGATATACGGCGACAACGAATCGCCTTGACGACAACCGCGCCCAATATTGAAAAACTCGGATAAGTTGCCCCCTTGGTTAACAGCCAATATTGCATTTTTATATAATATTTTAAACCAAGTTATTATGGATTCCCCAAAGTTAAAATAATGCAAAACTTTTGAGATAAATTGCCAAGAAATTGAGTCGAACGCTTTTTCGAAGTCAACTAGTAATAAAAGCCCTGGAATATTATTTTCTTCCGTAAAATTCATTATGTCATACACGATTCTTGTATTTTCCACCATATATCGACCTGAAATAAACCCTGTTTGATTTTCATGAATTAATTTATTAAGCACAGATTTAATTCTATTGGCAATAGATCCTGAAGCAATTTTATATACACAATTAAGTAATGATATTGGTCTGTAGTTTTTTAAAAAGTGTCTAGGCTTATTTTCTTTTGGAATAACAGTTATAATCCCCTCTTTCTGTGTAACTGATAATTCCCCCTTTTCATACCCATAGTTAATTGACCGAACAACAAAATGACCTATTTTATTCCAAAAGACTTTAAAAAAATCTGCCCCATAGCCATCTGACCCTGGTGATCTATTATTTTTCATTCCAGTTAGAGTTTGTGATGCTTGTTGAAGAGTTAAAAGACCTTCTAGGCTGTTCGCTTCATCGATTGATAATTTTGGAATATTTGAAAAATTAAGTTCTTCGTTTAAGTCTACATCATCCAAATGGTTATCTTTACTTGAATACAAGTTTTCATAAAATAGTTTAGTTTCTGATAAAATTTCATTTTGATTTGTTATTATGTTACCATTTGATAATTCAATTTTAGGGATAATTTTACTAAGATAATTATGGGATTCTAAATTACAAAAAAATTTAGAGGGTTTTTCATCTTCTTCTACACATTGAGCACGTGACCTTATTAGACAACCTTGCATTTTAATTTTACGTAAAGACAAAAGCTCGTTTTTTAAGTTATCAATTGAATGTATATTCTTTGTTTCATTTTCTTCTAAAATTGAGATTTCATTTATTATTTGTTTTTCTCGACTATCATTTTGTTTTTTCTTGAAACTAGCATACCAAATAGTTTTTCCACGAATTTCCATTAAAAGCGTCTCTAAAAATAACTGATCGTTTATTGTAAATTGAATATCCTCATTTAAAATATTATCTATGTTATCAAAGTTATAAACTGGTAAAGCATATTGTAATTTAATTTCTTTAATTTTTTGGTTAATTGTATTTAAATAGTCAATATCTTTTAAAAGAGAATTATTAAATTTCCAAAGACCCTTGGATTTGACAAAGTTATTAAATTTGCATTTTAGTATTACTATAGAATGATCTGACCTATAACTAGGTTCTATAATACAGTTCATAATTGATGAGAGTAAACTCTCAGATACTAAAAAGAAATCTAACCTCGCTAATTGAACAGGTGAACGTTTCCTCCAGGTAAATTTTTTATTCAAGGGAAAGAATTCTCTATAGGGATCAATAAGATTATAACATGATTTAATTTCTAGCAACTTCTCCCTTGCATTTTTATTATTAATATGTTTATAATTATAGTAGTCTAATTCTGTATTTTGTACGAGGTTAAAATCGCCACACATGAACAAGTCCTCATTATTATAATTATCCACAATCGACATTATATTAGTAAAAAAGGAAGGTGTATCTTGGTTCGGACCATACAGAGACACTAATGTTATCCTTCTATTATCAATGGTTAAATCAACAATAATATAATTGCCCCCAGGGTCAGATGTATGAGAATGTACAGTATAATCTATATCTTTACTAAAAAGTATGCCAATACCACGCGCATTTGATTTCCATGAAGAAAATAAACAATTACTACCCCATTCACTTCGAATAGCATTTTCAAAGTTATTAATACAATGCATATCTTGAAGACAATATATCTGACAGTTTTTGGCTTTCAAATAGTTAAAAACATCTAATCTTTTCTCAGCTGTAAAAAGCCCGTGGACGTTAACTGTTAAAATATTAATCTCTGACATCATATATTAGTATGTTTAAAAAATCTTGACCATGGTGAGAAAAGGCAATACACACAGACAGAACTTTGAAGCATTCTGGAAAAAAGTAGCAGATTCTAAAAAACTTGATCTGCATTTTATTTGAAATCAAATATTTGGATTAGATACAATTTTGCTGAAATATTTTATATTTGTACTTCAAAATTATTTTTGTATATATATACTTAAAATAATATTTTCGATATTTTGGTTTATCAATGCAAAAGGTTAATATAATTAGATTTAAAGTTCTCTAAAAACATAATAAACTTGTTTTGAGTACAAGTTTAGATTATTTATGAAAAAAGAAAAAACGCCTTCTAAAAATAAAAGGGTTTAAAGAAATTTTAAGTAGAAAGGTTCAAAACCCTATAGAAGCTTGTGAAATTAAAAAAAACTCTAAACAAACAATATATTTCATTTCATGTAGGTTATCAAAAATTATATATATAATTATTTATCATCGAGTTGATAGCATACATACAGGCAGATAATCCTATATAGTAATTTACATCAATGTACACTAATTTGTGAAAAATAAGTCCACTTATTATTGCAATATAAAAGATTCCTAAGCATTTACTATATATTGACTCATTTTCATGAATATAAATACTTACATGATTGTGTATAAAATCCATGATAATTGATATAAATTAGAGTACAATAAAGTACAATAGTGTTTATATAGTCTTGGCTGGCTGTCTAGCCTATATACCTAAGTAGGTTAAATTAGAATACGGGTAATAGGTATTGTCACTTATACTCACAATGCTATAATAACTCCAGTCTGATAGTTCATCTGATCATTGACATTTATCCATATATAGAAAATAATACCTTCCACACCTGAGCACACACACATGTAAACACAATAATTTGTATCACTAAATTAAAAACAGTACTTCCACAGTCTGACAGGGGTATCACATTTTTGTTGGGTATTAAACTATTTTCTCTTAAATTCATGTAAATAATATCCATTTATCGTTTGAAATAAGATAACTGAATCGAATCTAGGACATCTGCCCCCCCGGACATCTGCCCCCCTGCTCATTTTTGTATAGGTGGACGATTGCCCCCTCACGTTTTTGCAAGGGTGGACATCTGCCCCCCTGAACTTTTTACAAGGTGGACATTTGCCCCCCTGATATTTTTGCAAGGGTGGACATCTGCCCCACTGAACTTTTTATAAGGTGGACATTTTCCCCCCTGATATTTTTAAAACAAGCAGTATTTTCAACATTTTATTAAACATGTCCAGATAAGGAAAACAGCAAAACAATATATATATGCAGCACAATATAACATGTAATATGTATTTACAGTTACCTTAAAACTTATTAAATCCATACAAAAGAATAATCACATAATTCACAGGTAATTCCCAGTTTGTAAGTATATGTTTGCAATCAAGTTTTAAAAGTGTGACCTTTAATTTCATAATTAGAGATAATTGATTGAGTCATACATCAATCAACCAAAAAAATCAACCAAATAAAAAACTCATTATCAAATAAATATTTACATTTTCTGTTGATTATGAAATTAAAGGTCACACTTTTAAAACTTGATTGCAAACATATACTTACAAACTGGGAATTACCTGTGAATTATGTGATTATTCGTTTGTATGGATTTAATAAGTTTTAAGGTAACTGTAAATACATATTACATGTTATATTGTGCTGCATATATATATTGTTTTGCTGTTTTCCTTATCTGGACATGTTTAATAAAATGTTGAAAATACTGCTTGTTTTAAAAATATCAGGGGGGAAAATGTCCACCTTATAAAAAGTTCAGGGGGGCAGATGTCCACCCTTGCAAAAATATCAGGGGGGCAAATGTCCACCTTGTAAAAAGTTCAGGGGGGCAGATGTCCACCCTTGCAAAAACGTGAGGGAGCAATCGTCCACCTATACAAAAATGAGCAGGGGGGCAGATGTCCGGGGGGGCAGATGTCCGTATACCAACTGGAATCACTTAATAATTCCAGAAAATAATTTAAATAATATTAGGTATTCACTACAAGAAAACAAACAGTTTTTTAAAGTCAACCCCTATCCTAAGTGTGTCTACAATTCCAGTACGTCATCTATGCTGTCGTATATGTCAAACTTGTGGCGTTTGTCATTCACTGTCTTTCCATATACCGAGCCGTTGTAGTACCAGGCTTGTACTATTTGGTTGTGTTCCGTCAGACGGGTTATCAGCTGCGCATTACATTTGGTAACATCATCCACCAGGCGGCGACCCATTGCTTTAAAAGCACTGCGGTGGGTCATAACTTTAGTTTTCTCGTTGTTGTTTGAGAATTTAATCAGGACTGGTTTGACATGGCCTGTCTTTCCCGGGATCCTGTGAATGGCGACAATCTTTGACTTATCAATGTCAATGTTTTCCTTTTTCAACAGGGAAGACACCTCAGAGATGAGGTCATCTTCAGTCTCACCTTCAGGTTTTGTTACAGGTATGTCCATAATTTTCACGTTATTTTTTCTCGAATATTGTTCATTGTAGTTGGCTTTACAATGAGCCTCTTTTGAACGTGTGTTAGCCTCCGTAATTTTCTTTTGTTGGTCTTTCCATTCTCGTTTAAGAGCCACTATTTCTTTTTTTAGTCCATCATTGTCTTTTTGGACAGATTCTAATTTTTGCATAATCCCTTTTGTTTTTTCTTCAACTTTTAGAGATATTGTTAGCTCCATATTCTCATTCAAGTCTGAGACGGTTGTTTTTATGGTGTTTTTTATAAAAGTCTCCATCTCATCCTTTTTCAAGACATTTTGGAGATCCTCCCTCATAGACTTAACATCTTCGGCCAAACTTTCAATATGGTGTTGCATAATTGCCTTTTCTTCTACACTTGTATTTGGGGAGACATCGCTGTGTGACCGTTTTGGTGTTGGCTCTTTACTGTTAGAACCTGAGCTGCCTTTGTTAGAGCCCTTTGTTGGCTTCATTACAATCTTATTATCCCCTTTAGCACTCATTGTTATCCTGCTGATCGTTCACACCGTATAACACAATAGTCCAAAACTAGTGTAATCCTTGGGGAGATTCTCAAAATGTTAGAGTTACAAGTTAATATATATTTTCTTTGTTCAAAATCCTTTGTTATTCTTTTGAAATTTAGAAAACGTCTAATATCACAAAACTTCAAAGTTTTTTTTCACTTTTTTTTTTAGAAAGTGTTGGTATAAACCTTTAAACATCCATTTGTAGCTAATAATACACTTTATCACTAGTATTTGTTGTAATATTTAGCAAAATTGTAGACAGAGAATAGACCTAAAACATCTCTGGTCAAATGCCCTAAGGATATCCCTATTATTTATTTGTTGATGTATAAAGCGCACAGTCGTCTTAGGAAGTTTGTACTGCATACAATTGCCCCCTGCAGCGCCCCATTTGAGAAATCAAATGTTTTGTTCTGAATTCCTCAGCATGATACACTACTTGTGTTTCGTTACCATTCTAGTTCAATAGATTAAACCCTTTAAAAAGATAAGGAAGAAGGCTTTGATCAAAATTACCAACCATCAATGTGCATGATCCATCGATAACGTCATGCATTCCATCTGAAATAGCACATGTATACGTCCGGACTCCAGTCCACGACGCTCTGTTTCTAAGTTGACGAGTCTCACGAATCATGTCCTATACACTGGTACTAGTCTAGGATTATTTTACATTGCTTCAAGTTAATTGCTCCTCTAAATAACGTCGTATTTGTTGTGGATCTTGTGAACCCCTGCTAAAATAATCCTTTTTGTCACTGTTATGCGTTTCGTGATCCCCCATTTGTTGTTGAACTACGAAACGTTAACTGCACATGCGCACTGTTTAAACCAACCTGCTTTTATTAAAATTTGCATTTAATCTGTCCAACTTCCGTCTGGACCGATTTTAGTAAAATCTTTGTTAGATTCGTTAACGTATATAGAGCAACAGATTTACAAATTATGAAATTTTTGAAGAAAAAAAGTTCATAATTATGGACAGGGTCTTCAGACACTCTCAACAGTGATATTAAACCTTCAGACTCTGAACTATGGTATTAAACTTTCAGACGCTGAACACTGGTATTAACCCTTGGGACTCTCAACACTGGTATTTACCCTTCAGACTCTGAGCTATGGTATTACCAAGCACAGAAATATCTATATGACAGACAATAGCTTTTAAGCTATATGGCCATTAATTGGTTTCACAATATAATAAACACAACACCTAATTAATTGGGACTTTCGAGCAGGATTAAACAATTTTTTGGAACAGAAAAGACATTATTAGTGACTCATCATGTTATGGTTAGCAATACCTTCAAACCTGACGTCCATCCAAGCGCACTCCAGCAAACGTTCCAAGCGCACTCCAGCAAACGTTCCAACAACCTTTTTCTTCTGCATCAACATTATCTTTGCGCTGTCCAATCATTCAATCAGTCCCGAAGTAGACCGATAGTTTTGCAGATGTACCTTCTCTGTATGTCCCATGTGATTAACCAGGCAGCGTAACTGGTGATATTCAAGACCCATGACTTGAAGTGAATATTGGCACAATTTTTGCGAATCAAAAGATTACTATTTCAAATTATGGTGTTCCCATAATAGTTTAAAATGAAAGTGGAACCATGTTTCAGTTTTATCTCTTTTGTTTTCCTTTTTACAGTATCATAAACCCAATAAGTGTTTGAAGCAACCAATTTCTGTACAATTTAACTTGAATATCACTCCAGCTTTAACTAATGCATTAGTGGTGACTTTCTATTGATGGTCAGTGTACATTTCATAATCATTTTTCCAATTTTAACGAGGGACTTAAATGCTGACTATTCCCATGTTGAAAATGTCAAATACATTTTGGCATACTTTTGACTTGTACTTGAAAAAATTCAGTACCTGATTATCACTCATGCTATTTGGGTTTTATAACTTGTTTTGATTATTGTCCTCTCACGAAGACCTGAATAGGCGTGTATGTTTCCTATCACTAATACCTGTGATATTGTTGCTGTATGTTTTCGGAGACTAGAGAAAAGTATCCTCCCAGGCTGTTTCAAATTCACTTCATACTTCATGATGTTCAGGGCTTCCCAGGGGCGTCCGTGGCCGAGTGGTTAACGTCTCTGACTTGAAATCACTTGCCCTTCACCGCTGTAGGTTTGATCCCTCAGGGGCCTAGGAATCTTTATGTGAGGAAGCTATCCAGCTGGCTTGCGGAACGTCGGTGGTTTTACCCAGGTGCCCGCCCGTGTACGATAATTGCCCGGAGGGGCACCTGGGGTCTTCCTCCACCAATGGAAGCTGGAAAGTCGCCATATGACCTTAGCTGTTGGTGCGACTATAAAATCCAATTCAATCAATCAGGGCTTCCCCTGCATGGACGGCCAGGTCTCCTGCATCAAGAATAAAGCTATATTTAAAGCTCTTTTAAAAAACAGATATGCAAACACTGAATTTGTAGAAATTCTTGTCACTTAGATTAGCTTTAAAGCAGAAATTTGTCCTAAATCAACAAATCCATTGTTGATATGTTTTTAATTATCAAATATCATTATAAATACGATGGTAACTATGCTATTGATGTATGTTTAGTGAAAATATGTTTTTAAAGATAAAAACCGAAAAGATGAACAGGCTACGCTAAAAAATTGAAACAAATCAAAGGGGGAAAACTCTTCCTCGTAAAACCGGAAGTGACGTCATTGGGAACAAAACGAAACCATTTGTACATAGCGAAAGCACGCAAAAACAGTATAGTGTGTGTGAAAATGTCGGAATTAAGCGACTATGATGCTGAGTCAGATGAAATGCCCATGATAAGAAGGTTGCACAATGTGCAACCTTACGATTTTGAGCCAGAATTCGTGTCAGAGGATGAAAATACCTCGGATTCATCAACCGATGGCGATGAGGAAGTTGAACGCGGTGCAGGTGCAAATGGCGAGCTTGGTCGTGTTGGCAATATACATTGGTTCGTATTGATTTTAACTGGTGTTTAGTGTTAGTTGACTTACTAAAACCAGATTCTTTTTCCCAAAATATAATTTTATTTCAAAGAAACGATGCGATGCTATGTAATAATAATCGGACTCGTTTGTAAACATCGGCAGTTTGCTTGCTGCGTCGGCAGTTTGATTGATCCCTTACTCAGTTATGACTGGGAAGGACAAATAGAATATTTTATTTTCATTTCACAATTTTTTAAGAACTATTTTCAATGTGTACGTTTGAGGTGGTGGTTGAGGTTGCTCATCTCATTTAATGTATGATGGAGAAATACAAACACCACTGGGTAATTTTTGCATAGCATTGTCCAGAGAATTTGGGTTTAAACAGGACGGTCTTATGTATCAGACTTTATCATACAAGCTTGATGATAAGGTTCTGAGAACAAGCCTCAATGTTGCCACCAAGTTTCGACACTTGCTTGGCTTTATTCCTCGGATGGGGATATAAACAGGATGATGTCCTCTGAGAATTTTATTATATAGTAAGAGTGGGACAGGGCTCTCCAATTGCTTTGTGTTGTTGCCCTCTCTGGAGCAGCTCTTAATACCCTAATTCAGTGTGTTGGTAAATTAAAACAATTATTAATTTTCAAAACATCAGAATATGGCTTCTCATAGTTAATGTTGATTTTTTTCCAGGTGTACGTGTGGAAATTGTGTGGCTATGACGACAGTGGAGGAGTCAATCTGTTGTCGTGAAGTTACAAGAGCTGCTTGGAGGCTGGAGGAGGAGGAACCTACGTGTTTGACAGACCATCCAGGGTTTAAAGACTGCTGTCTCAGTAGATGGGTTGTTGAATCATCTTTCTTCGAGTTTCTTCAAGAAGACGGTCCAATTGGAGATGAAGAATTAATGCACGAGTGGGTATTTTAAAAATATTTATCTGTATTGTGTAAAAAAAATCTACTATAGCTTTGTGTGGGTTATTCAAAATGAGAGATCAACTTTATTCTTGACAATATATGTTCATGCACATACATGAAAACAGTACATGGAAGTTGGTAACAAGGTAAATAAACATCTAACAACATTATATACACTGATTATGTCATTATATACACCGAGGTATCAGCTTTTATCTTCCTACTTAAATTGTTGGCAAGAAGAACTTTTTCTAACAATATTACAATAACACCTTTTTTATCAATATATATTTTAACAGTTTACAAGATTTTGGAGCAAATACTCAATTTGTTTAGAAATTAATGACCATTTGTAGTATGAACTAAGATCGGCATGTGTGCCTTTAACAAAGTATGTTTTAAGAAAATAGCAATTTGGAAGGCTAACATTCCAAATACATTTGACCATGTACATAGATACAGATTTGTTTACATCTAGGCCTTAGGAGATTCCAGGTTATACATAAACATTACCAAATACCATTTACATATGCATAGAAATCAAATCTTAATATTTGTCAATATACTTATTTTTGATAATAAAAAATGAGATGAATGACAAGTGTCGATGATAGTTTACCGCATGTATGTCCCTTACCGAAACGAAATACAAGATGACACAGCGAGTTATAACATGCAAACACATATTACATTTATTATGATATACATCTTACACAAATACCGCATGATGTTATGTAAGAATTGTTACTAATTAATTTTTAAATGGTTAATTTACCATTATGCCAGGAAATGATAAAGTCATTGATCAGCAAGTAGATCTAAAATGTGTTCAATGTTTGAGATGAACATACACATCAAACTAAAGTGATGAATACTGTCGCTTTTTTATTTTGAGTCAAACAACAAAGGAACATAATTCTGTAATAAATTAGGCAATCAGAGTGACATAAGGTCATCAGTTGTTATGAGTATATGAAGTTTGGGAACAACTCATTCAAAACTGTTGAAATGCTAGTAATAAAAAAGTGTTACACGACATGATGGGACGGTACAAATGTGTTGCAGGACATGACATTACGGACAACGTGAAGCCATCACTTCATTTTTTTAAAGTGGGAGTATAATAAATCAAAGTAAAATAGTTTTTTAAAAATCATTTCCTATACAATGAAACATGAGATTGTACGAAACATTTATAAACATTAATTTTATGTTTGGTAATAGTGGGTGATAATTGTGTAAGTAAATATTAGTATGAAATAACTTGTTTTTCTTTTCAGCGTCTTTCGATACATTGCATATAGATGATTAGCCCGGTTCCTGTACAGAAGGCTACCAAAGTATGACAGGAGAGTGCATCCATCCTGCGCTGTGAATAAAATTAGAATGGCTTTTCCATCCCAGGAATATGCGGGTTTTAAATACCCATAAGGACAATAAACTGACTCGAAAGTGTTAACATCTGACATGAATCTCAAAACTATACTGTTGTAAATGTTTTTTCCATATTATAATGAATATTTGTTTATGTATATGAGCATGATTCTCGTGTCCAGCACATTCTGGTTTGTCTTTAAAAAACTGATTTTTTCATTATTTTTTAATTGGGAAATTTGATACTTTGGACTTCATTAGAACTGTATTACCAGTACATATCAATAATAACAAATATACAGGTGTTTTCTCTCAGGGTTGTTGTGGAAAGAGTGGTTTAGGTTATTAATTTCTGGACAAACAATGGACAATTTTTTGGGTTCGTTGAAAAAAATCAGTGCTATCAAATTATGCATTTGACAACAAAAGTCACAAACATTTTTTCTATTCTTAGATAAACCATACAAACAAACGAAGTTCTCGGAGCTACAATATAAATGAACAATTCGTAAATATTACTTTTAAAGTTAAGCTTCATAATGACGTAACTTTGTTGTCCACTTAAGTTACGTCTTTAAAAAGTCATCATATTTGACTTCCGCGTACGATAATAGGCTCGAACTGTTTTGGGTACGAATATAATGAAGCTGGGTAAGCCCTATCTGTGATGTACAATTCTTTTTCGTTATTCGTAAATATTTTATTTTTGTAAAAAATCTGAGGTATGTTTTGATGTCTTTTTCTGTTACGTCATCAATATTTTTTTACGTCCTATTTATTTCGAATATGCCAGAACGAAAATACTTTTTTAACGTCTTTTTGATATTTGTTTATGTTGTGCATCACAAGAGACAGTGTCACGTGAATTTTGCAAAGCGGTCGTTTCAAAATGGATCAACAGGACATAACAGGGTGAGTTGAAAGAGAAAGTTACGTCTTTAACCTTTGGATTGCTTACTTTGTGCCCATATTTTCCAATGATCAACCATTTTCTTACGATATGCAATGGTTTTGTTATTTAAATCGTGATCAGCTCTTGCTATTTTCCTCAGAAATGAATCGTAATCATAACGCACAGTCAGGTATTTGCCCTTGAAAGTTACCCCACCCATTTTGACCTAAGATATCCAATGGAATATTGTAGAAAATAGTTTATTAACGGACAGTTGATTGGGCAGGTATTTTTTAAATGACTTGGTGATATTAATGGAAGTATATTGCATACCCTCTGAATGCCTTATAGTGGCGACAGTTGCATTGACTTCTGAAAATTGAATTATTACAAAAAGATGTAACTTTGACAACAAATATTACTTGCATATTTAAAGTCCATGTTATGTCTGAAGTTTTATTCTCCAAATATAATGAGTCAAGGTAATGTTGAATCAAGAAAGCTTGTCAATATCTATCACTGTTACTACTGTAATAATTTGATGGTTGATATATGTTTCATTCTGCCAAAACAATTATGATTGTCATTGCAGAATAACATTGACAAAGTTCGAATACTTTTAAAATTAAATCTTGTCTTTAGTTACATCTTGATTATTTTTTTTCAAAATTGGTAGGAAATACCAATGTTCTACAGTGTTTGAAGATCAAGCTAGTGGTACAAACTGTAGAAAAGTGTAATTTGTACAGACTTTTACATATTACCAAAACTGTGAATATTGCTTAAATAAAATGTATCCTAGATGTAACTTTTTCTATAATTTTGATGTCCAAGTTACTTCTTACTCTGCATTTTGTTGTCAAAATTACATCTTTATCATTTTACAATGCATTTTGTGAGATTTTGCGACAACTGTAGCAATAAAAGAGCTACACAATTTTACAAGTTGTAACACTTCGCCATTATATTCACTTTGATTATAATTGATAATAGAAGCCTTTGTTTTAGTACACACTGTTTGCATGATGTAACTGGGACATAAACATTAGTCCAAGTTACTTCTCTCCGCTTTTGTTGTGGTCCTGGTTACATCTTTATTAGTTACAACATATTAAGAGGTATTGCTGTGATAAGTAAAAAAATAAAAGAACTGACAAATGATTACAAGGTTTAATATTTTGTCATTACATTGACCTTGATTATTATTCAAAAGTAGAATTTAATGTTACAGTAGAAAGTGTTCATTTGATGTAACTGGGACATGAAATTCAGTGTCCAAGTTACCAGGTTTTGCTCTTTTTGCTGTCTCGGCTACATCTTTGTTACTTACAAGATCTACAGAGGGATTCAGTTATAATTTCTTGCCATTAAATAGTGAATGAGTGTTATTTTGTGAAACACTTTGTCATTATTACTAAATAGATTATTGCTTATAATAAAATTGTCATCTTTATAAAAAAAATGCTTCTTTGATGTAACTAGGACATAAAAATTGATGTCTCGTTTACAGAACTATTGTCCATGTTGTGGTCCCAGTTACATCCTTTTTATTCACATCACATTTTGTGGGATACCAAACAAATAAATTTGTAGTTGGAAAATATGTTTAAAGTTTAACAAGCCTTAGATTTGTGTATTGTGTTAAATTTTATTATTATTATAGATACAACCTATCATTTGTTAAAATGTTTCTTTGATGTAACTTGGACATGAACTTTGGTGTCCTTGTTACATATTTCTATTCATTTTGCAGTCTTTGTTACATCATTTTAATTTGTAACTATGCATGGTCTGTTTAAAGTTATTGACTGTCATTTACGGTTCAGAAATGAAAGGTAGTTTGTTTATAAAAAATATCTTGACAAGTTATTTCAAAAGGAAACATTTTATTTACATGCTTCTGTAAAAATGTATTAAGATGTAATTTAAGACACTGAATTGTTGTCCAATTTACCAACTTGGTATAATGTTGTAGTCCGTGTTACATCTGTCATAGCAAGTGCTTAAATTGGGATTTCTAAACATTACTTTCCTACAATATCATTTTAATATAAACAGGTTGCTTAGGAATATAAATTTTAAAAAAGAAAATCTGTGAAAACACCAAATATATGGTAAATTCTGGAGAACTGAATATAGATGTAACATTTGACATTATACTTTGTGTCAGTGTTACAAGACTAGTAATATGGACATAGTCATATATCTTTCAACCCAAACTGACATTCTTTGGGTTCATTTGATTGTACAAGACTATCACAACCATCCAATAGTGAAATACTGTCATAATGCAATATCCTTGATCAAGAATATACATCATTATGGTATAATCACCATGCACAGATGTAACATGGACACTACAGGCAACAAGATGGTCTGTAATGTTTAAATACAAAAACATGCAGTCATATTGAACATTGCCTCACATTGGTATGTTTGTCTTTAGGTATGTTTTGCGAGAAAGGCTGAAAAGAAAACATGTAGACGAAGAACCTGTCAAGAAAAAAGATTACTACATTGATATTCGAAAAAATTTAAAAAGCGATCCTGAGAGGTATGTCGAACACAAAAGGATGGATGCACTTAACCACCGGCTTCAACGCTTGAGGATGAATGAAACCCAAAGGAAAATTTACAATGAAAAAGTCAAAATACGGATGAGGGAGTACAGAATCAGAAAAAATGAAAACGGTGAACAATCAACACAACCGATGACAAGGAAACAGGTTGAGAAAAAAAGAACATATTGGCGGGAGAAAAAGAGACAACAAAGATCCCAAATGACTGATGAGAAAAGAAGAGAAGAAGCTAACAAAAGGAAACAACATTACCAAAGTTCGAAGAAAAAACTTCAATTCACACCAACTAAAGAATCTGTGAGAAAAGCGTCAGAAAGAATGAATATACCGAAAGATCCAAGTATGTTCGCTGAAGCTATTAACAAGGTTATAGACATGGCAACACCAAGAAAAAAGGAAGCTCTCAAAGTAAAAGGAGTACTCTTTTCACCTAAATCAAAAGAGACGCAAAATACAAATGCTAAAATTGTTGCCAGTGTGAAACTCGCATTAAAAGATATGAAAAGAAACCAAACAAAGCGTGGAAAACAGCTTTATTATTGGCTTGTACAAAGTCTTGTTGGTAAGCACATGGTTGAGAAACGGATACGTACATCTTTAGATATTAAGCTGCAGTATATGAAGAGAATGTCTCTGCTGTCTGATGAGCCCATCCTAAAGTATGATAGTATATCAAGTGAAACAAAAGAAAATATCAAAACCTTCTTCAAAACGGAATCTGTCATCATACCAAATAAGCGTTCGGTATTGAAAGATGGAAGACAACGGAGTATAATGACAGATAGTCTGAAGCAAGCACATAAAAGGTTTCAGGTTGGAAAAATTTCATTGAGTACCTTTAAGAGAAATAGGCCCAAAGAAGTGTTAACTATGGACAAAGAGAAATTTCGCACTTGCTTGTGTGAGTACTGTTTGAATGTACAGTTCAAAATTGAAAGCCTGAACAAAATGTGCAATGATCAAAACCAGAAGGAAATTAAACTTGAAGACAAGTATGACTGTGTCCAAAGAACTCTTTGTGAAACTCCTAAAAAAGAATGCTATGAGAGAAAGTGCAATGAATGTGGGGCTACCAAGATTAGAGAGCATTTTGAGAATTTAATTCAGCTGGTGGGCAATCAAGATATCCGATGGAAAAGGTGGGAGATAGGTACAGTAAAGCAAGTACGCAGGCAAGTGCTAAATGAAAAGCTTGGGAAAATGAACAGTATCATAACAGAGTTAACTCTAGAACTTCAAAAACTTCCTAAACACATCTTTGTTGCAAACTGGCAACGTCAGCAATTCCAGAAAATAACAAAGAGGGTACCAACTAATTGGGTTGTGTCGGTTGCAGATTTTGCTGAAAACTACCGTTGCCTGAATCAGGATGAAATACAATCAGCGTACTATAATTACCAGCAAGCAACTGTATTCCCACTAATTGCACATTACAACTGCCCAAAATGTGAGGATGGAATAGTCCAGGATTCTGCTGTTTTCATTTCATCTGATCTGATCCATGATGCAGATGCTGTGAAACAGTTCACAAAACAAATGGATAGCCATATTCGAGATGAAGTAGATTTCAGTCACGAGGTTCAGTTTAGCGATGGTTGCGCAGCCCAATTTAAGTCGAAAAAACCCTTCCAGAATCTATCTGAAGTAAAGACACATACATTTGAAAGAGCGTTCTTCGGTTCTCGTCATGGAAAAAATGCCTGTGATGCACTCGGGGGACTTGTGAAAAATCAGGCTGAAAGATTTGTCAGAAGTAGAAAGGGAACTATACAAACTGCCAAAGACTTGTACAATTTTTGTCATTCAAATCTCGGTGACCCCGAACAATCTGATGATTGTAAGCACAGGAAGAGAACTTTCTTTTATGTTGAACACATTAACAGAGATAATGGACAGAATGACTTGAAAACGGTTAAAGGAACACAAAGTTTCCACAATGTTAGAGGTGTAACAGAAGGTGTAGTTAAGGTCAGAAATTTAAGCTGTTTTTGTCCAGCATGCATCGGAACTGACAAATCTGGGGAATGTGAAAACTTGCAGTTTGTAGAAGAGTGGGCTGTGCACTCAATGAAAGGAAAGGCAATTCAAAACAAAAAGGCTAATATCATACAGAAGAGGGGGAAGAAAGCCACAATGGGTGAGGACAGAGTGAAGAAGGTGAAAGAACAGAAGAAAGCAACAGGAGGTAAAGGGGTGAAGTGTGAAGAAATACATGATGATGAAGTGGATATGATAACAAAGAAAGGAGAGAAGAAAGCCACAGTGGGTGAAAGAGATACATATGAACCACAGAACAAAGGCACAGTGAAGAAGGTGACAGCGAAAGGAAAGAAGAAAGCCACAGAATGTAAAAAGGTGACGGATGAAGTAAGAAATGATGATGAAGTTGATATGATAACAAAGAAAGGAGGGAAGAAAGCCACAGTGGGTGAAGGAGATACATATGAACCACAGAACAAAGGCACAGTGAAGAAGGTGACAGCGAAAGGAAAGAAGAAAGCCACAGAATGTAAAAAGGTGACGGATGAAGTAAGTAATGATGATGAAGTTGATATGATAACAAAGAAAGGAGGGAAGAAAGCCACAGTGGGTGAAGGAGATACATATGAACCACAGAACAAAGGCACAGTGAAGAAGGTGACAGCGAAAGGAAAGAAGAAAGCCACAGAATGTAAAAAGGTGACGGATGAAGTAAGTAATGATGATGAAGTTGATATGATAACAAAGAAAGGAGGGAAGAAAGCCACAGTGGGTGAAGGAGATAAATGTAAAGAACAGGATGAGGACAGTTTAATGCGAGAGTGTTCCACCTTCAATGATCTTAAGGAATTTGTAGAAAACCTGGATATTGGAGATTTGCAGAGAGTCACAGCTAAGACATTTTTTGACACAGGGAGTGTAGTAGACAACAGAAGTCTGCCTCTTGTACCGGAGGATATTCCTATGCAACCTTCTTGTCAATTATACCCATGTACTATTTATGGAGATGGAAACTGTTTACCGCGGGCAGGAAGTGTGCTGGTTTATGGCATTGAGGATAATCACAAAGAAATCAGGAAAAGGATCGTTATGGAACTTACTAGAAATGAAGAAAAGTATCTAGACAATATATATATGAATAAGGGAAAACACGAAAATGCACAAGAGAACGTGCCTCAAGCATTTGCTCAGTATTCAAGTTTCTATACAGGGCAACGACTGACAAAGAGAACCATCAAAAACCTGTATGAAAAAGAAGTTTTGGAGATTAGGAAGTCAGGAAGTTGGATGGGTCTTTGGCAGGTTGCCAGTTTGGCAAATATATTAAACTGTCCAGTGGTATCAGTGTGTCCAACGTATGGAACACACACAGTAAGAAATGACATGCACAGGATTTTTTATCCGTTCAGTGAGGACTTTCATGGAAATAAACCGGTATTCTTGATGTGGACAAGTTTAAGTGGAGTGAAGCAAGAAGAAAAGGAGTTTGCTTTAAATCATTTCGATGTTCTGATGACACTGATTGACACAGACTCTGATGATTCAATAGTTCCTGAATTCAGTGATAACATAGTTGATAACAGTTTCGATCTCTGCAACTCTGCGAATTCCAGCATCCTGGATATAATCACAAATTTGATGTCAGGTAATGAAGAGGAACTGGATAACCCAGAGATTCCTGTGCTGTCCTGTCCAGAGCTTCCTGTACTTTCTGACCCAGAAATGACCGAGTCTAGGTGAGTTCATATTTGCCTTTACGTATGTTCTTCTTTGAAACAGTCTCGTTGGTGTAGTAGTAAAGCGTCCACATTGAGTTGTGGATTAGATCACTAGCCGGGTCATACCAAATACTTAAAAAATGGTAATAATGGATTTCTCTCCTTGACACTCAGGATTGTGGTCAAAGCATTGAGACTGACTGCTCGCTGGTGACATATTAAAAGGAAAAGTAGTATTATAAAATTACCCTGAAAACCGTGTGATATAACTGAAAAATTGTTGAAAGTGGCGTAAACCCCCATTCAAACAAAGAACGTCTTAGAAGTAACCAGATAGAAATAAATACTTCAGTGTTCTTTCAAGGATTTCAAACAAGCTAAATGTCACAGTTATTGGAAACTTAATTTAACACAATTTCTTATTGTTCATTTTACAGATCAGTGAATGTGACGGCTGACCCAGAGACCACAGATGAAACTGACCCAAATACCATAATTGAGGCTAACCCAGAGATTCCTGTGCTGTCCTGTCCAGAGTTTCCTGTACTTTCTGACATAGAAACCACCGAGTCTAGGTGAGTTCATATTTGCCTTTACGTATGTTCTTCTTTGAAACAGTCTCATTGGTGTAATAGTAGAGCGTCCGCATTGGGTGCTATAGGTTGTGGGTTCGATCCCTAACCGGGTCATACCAAATACTTAAAAAATGGTAGTAATGGATTTCTCTCCTTGACACTCAGGATTGTGGGGAAAGCACTGTGACTGACTTCTCGCTGGTGACATATTAAAGAACCAGTAGTATTATAAAATTACCCTGAAAACCGTGTGATATAACTGAAAAATGGTTGAAAGTGGCGTAAACCCCCATTCAAAAAAACAACGTCTTAGAAGTAACCAGATAGAAATAAATACTTCAGTGTTCTTTCAAGGATTTCAAATAAGCCAAACGTCACAGTTATTTGAAACATAATTTAACACAATTTCTTATTGTTCATTTTACAGATCAGTGAATGTGAAGGCTGACCCAGAGACCACAGATGAAACTGACCCAAATACCATGATTGAGGCTAACCCAGAGATTCCTGTGCTGTCTGACCCAGAAACCACCGAGTCTAGGTGAGTTCATATTTGCCTTTACGTATGTTCTTCTTTGAAACAGTCTCATTGGTGTAGTAGTAGAGCGTCCGCATTGGGTGCTTAAGGTTGTGGGTTCGATCCCTAGCCGGGTCATACCAAATACTTAAACAATGGTAGCAATGGATTTCTCCCCTTGACACTCAGGATTGCGGGGAAAGCATTGGGACTGACTACTCGCTGGTGACATATTAAAAGGAAAAGTAGTATTATAAAATTACCCTGAAAACCGTGTGATATAACTGAAAAATGGTTGAAAGTGGCGTAAACCCCCATTCAAACAAACAACGTCTTAGAAGTAACCAGATAGAAATAAATACTTCAGTGTTCTCTAAAGGAATTCAAACGAGCCAAATGTCAGTTATTTGAAACTTAATTTAACACAATTTCTTATTCATTTTACAGATCAGTGACTGTGATGGCTGATCCAGAGACCACAGTTATAGCTGACCCATATAGCTTTGTGCTGGCTGACCCAGAGACCGTTGTGCAGGCTGACCCAGAGACACCTGAGCACGCTGACACAGAGACAACTGTTCACGGTGACCCAGAGACCACTGTTGAGGCTGACAGTGAGACAACTGTGCTGGCTGAGATGCATAGCCAAAAGTCCAGGTTGGTTTATTTGTCTACCCTATAATTTGTTGAAATCAAAAATGCTCTGTTACCTTTCTTTCAAACATGCAAATCAACTTTAATTTTATTCTATGAACAGACTAAGCGAAAGTCGTCAGTCCTTCAGTTCTCAGTGACAAACATTCATTCGGACTGACACATTTTCAGGCAATAATTGGTTGAACAAAGAGGACCATTTATAAACAAATTAGCTTTCGGACTGACAGGTTTCAAAAGATTTCGTGAGGTCTATAATAACAGCTTTTTCCCTTTCATTTTTCAGATTAACCGCTATGCAGGCTGACTCAGAGATCCATATGCTGGCTGACCTAGCTACCACAGATAAGACTGAACCAAAAACCATGATGGAGACTGACCCAGAGACCATGATGGAGACTGACCCAGAGACCACATATGAGATAAACCCAGATAATACAGTTGAGGCTGACCCAGAGACCACAGATAGGGCTGACAGAGAGACCATGATTGAGGTTGATACAGAGACCATATATGAGGCTGACCCAGATACCACAGATGAGATTTACACAGATAACACAGTTGAGGCTGACCAAAAGACCACGATTGAAACCTGCACAGAGACAACAGATGAGAGTGACCGTGAGACCATAATTACAGCTGACCCAGAGGCCACATTTGAGATTAACTCAGATTACACAGTTGAGACTGACTCAAAGACCATGATTGAAACTTGCCTAGAGATCACAGAGACGACAGTTGAGATCAACTCAGATAACACATATGAGGCTTACCCAGAGACCACAGATGAGATTTACACAGACAACACAGTTGAGGCTGACCTAGAGACCACAGATACAATGATTGAGGCTGAACCAGAGACCACATATGAGATTAACCCAGATAATACAGTTGAGGCTGACCCAGAGACCACATATGAGACTGACACAGAGACTATGATTGAAGCTGAGCCTGACCCAAACAACATGATTGAAGCTGACCCAGAGACCACAGATGTGATTAACCCAGATAACACAGTTGTGGCTGACCCAGAGACCACATATAATGCTGTCCCAAAGACCATGATTGAAACTTGCCCAGAGATCACAGATGAGACTGACCCAAAAACTATGATTGAGGCTAACCCAGAGACCATAGATGAGACGGACCCAAAAAGCATGATTGCTGCTATCTCAGAGACCACAGTTAGGGCTGACCCAGAGACCACATACGAGACTGACAAAAATACCATGGTTGAGGCTCACCCAGCTGATTCTGACCCAGATATCACAGTTGAGGCTAACGTTGATACCACAAATGAGGCTGAACGAAAAACCACAGATAAGATTAACCCAGAAAACACTGTTGTTGCCGACCCACAGACCACAGATGAGACTGACCCAAAAACCCTGATTCGGGCTGACCTTGATACCACAGATGAAACTGACCCAAATACCATGATTGAGGCTAACCCAGAGATTCCTGTGCTGTCTGAGCCAGAAACCACTGAGTCTAGGTGAGTTCATATATGCTTTAACACATGTACTTCTTTGAAACTGCCTCAGTGGTATAGTATTAGAGTGTCTGCCTCTGTGCGATCAATGGTTGGGTCATACCGAAGACTTTAAAAACGGTAGTAATGTCTTTCAACCTTGACACTAAGGAGTGTGGGGTTAGCATTGCCACTGACTCTCTGGTGTCTGGGTAATGGACCAGAAGTACTAATAACTTACCCAGGAAACACCATGATATAACTGAAATATTGTTGAAAGCGGCAAAATCAAACAAACCAGCAAGTCAATTATTTAAACACAGTTTCTTATTTTTCATTTTACAGATCAGTGGCTGTGCAGGCTGACCCAGAGACCACAGTTGAAGCAGACCCCTATGTATGTGTGCCAGCTGACCTAGAGACAACTGTGCATGCTGACCCAGAGACCACTGTAGGGGCCAACCTTGAGAAAACTGTTCTGGCTGAGCTGGGGACCTCATATTCCAGGTTGGTTTATTTGTCTACCCTATAATTTGTTGAAATTAAAAAAAAAGCTGTTACCTTTCTTTGAAACATGCAAATCAATTTAAGTATTATTTTAAGAACAGGTTTTTTTTTCATTTTTCTGATTAACTGCTATGCATGCTGACCTAGAGACAACAGTGCAGGCTGATCAATCAACAACTAAGTCTAGGTGGGTTTACAAACTTCATTAGCTGTTTATATAAAACAACTGAGACTGTTCATTCCCTTTGGTTTCTATCATTAAAAAATATTCATACGAATAATTTACTTAAGAATAAATACTGAATCTGTTTTAGCCATACGATGAAACCGATTCGATTACTTCTATTATATTAGTGATTAACATGGTCACTACAATTTTGTGTTTGCTTAAATATATTTAACTATAATCCCAAACAAAATATATTGTATATAGGTTTGGTGTTGGAACAAATCTTTTAATAAGATATGGTTTGAATGACTTCAATGCTGTTGTAAGTAATTTGCTGTTTTGTTGGAAGTTGCACAGGCCCAAATGTGATTACATTAATTCAACAAAGATGGTCACAGTTCGAGTTCTTTCAAAAATGTTCTGTTAGGTGATAATTACATTTGGGCCGTATTGTGTTTAAAAATTACCATGTTCGTTAAGCCTTTCCTTCAAACATGTGCTTTCTAACGCCTCTATAGCAGAAGACTTTTTAAAACTATGTGGCAAAAGTTGAAATTCCTCATAATGAGCAATTTCTCCTTCCACCACAATGTTTTCAACACTATAGATGTATATGGATTTTTAATAATTTTGCATTAACATTTTTCAAAGTCCTCTGTTGAAGATTAGTGGATTTTGCTAGGTTGTTTGATTGAAAAAGAAAAAGTTATTCTGTTACTTTGTTTGTTATTAGTTGATTTATTTTGTTCCATTTTGATATGTATTTTGGACCATATGATTTGCTACTTGAAATGATGCTTTTCCAAATAAAAAATTGGATCATGAATAATTATAGATTTCAAAGAAGATATGAAATGAAAGTCTGTAAAATGTTTTTATTTTAACAAGGCAAAGTTCAGATTTTGAATCAGGTGCCTAACACTAACACACATGAAAAGATATTCATTGAATTTTATCTTCAATTTTTGTTTTAAATTTCAGGTTGTTGAAACGCCAGATGATCAGCTGCCAACAGATGAGGGAGGACTATGGGTCCAATTTTTCAAGAAGTCGAGAAAGTTATGGACTTTAGAAGAAAAGCCTTTTTTTGTTTTATTGGAAGAAGTTATAAAAGAACTTGAAAAATCATGTGTGTCTGTGTGTGGCTCTAGGATATTTTATCAGTTTTAACACTCTTCCACATACAACAAATCTGCAGCAGACAACTTTGAAAATGTTCACACAAAAATATGGAAAGTCTCTATAAATGAAAGTAATCCAGTATTATTGAATAGAGTTGAAAACATTGTGACAAATGGAAAAATTGCTCATCATGAGCAATTTCTCTTTTTGCCATAATGTTTTCAAAATGAGTCTGTAGGCAGCGCATCATCTGTTGTTACTTTCTCTATTTTGTTTGTAGGAAAACATTATCAAAAAACTTGAAACCATGTTTGCCTGTGTGTGGATCTTTCATCTTTTTTTACCAGCTTTAACCCTTTCCCACATACCACAAATATGCAGCAGACTACTCTGAAAGAAATAGGCAAACTTGTGGAAAGTCTCTATAAATGAAAGTAGAATTATTGATTAGAGTTGTGAGCAATTTATCCTTTTGCCATGATGTTTTCAAATTGCGTTGGCAATTATTGGTAGCTGATCATCTGTAGATATTATCAAAGAACTTGAAACCATTGAATACTTTAAGGCTCTATACATGAAAGAAGATTTATTGAATAGTGTTAAATGGCAAATGTTCATTATAAGTAATTCTCCATGTGCCAGTTTTCAAAAAGTGTCTGCAGGTGGGAAAGGGTTACATTCAGAATGTTGTGATGTTACTTCATTTGTGTAGGCATTATAGAAGATTATAAATTTCAATTTTGCTATGTTGTGAAGAGTTGTTTAATTATAAGTTACATAAATCCTATAATTTCTCAAGTTTTGACTTGCCTTTTCATTTTAAAGATTGTCATGGTCACAATCAAGGTAAAACTTTATTTTGTGCACACTATTTTGTGTCTCACCTGTAACTTGAACTATGGTAATATTGTAGTGTATATATCCTGATTTTACGCCATTTTCAACAGTATTTCAGTCATATCACAGCAGTCTGATTTGGGAAGGCTCAGTCTAACCATACTTTTGCAAGTAACTGACAATTCCTCTACATGAAAAAGCGGTAGAGTGAAAAGCCGTAACAATAATCAATTAACCAATGATGAATCACTACGGATCATACCAGGGTTTGAATCTGCATCCCCTGGATTGCAAGGCAGAAGTGCTCACCACTGCACAATGTCAAAAGTATTGAATGTCTCATTTCACTGTGCTGTACCTTGTCAAGGATTATTGCTGTGAAAGTTGATATAGCCAGCAAGGGTCTGTATCATAACTTTTCATAGCTCTAAAGTTGCTTTATTGCTTGCAGAGTCTTGATAATGGCTAAAATGGTTAAAGCACTACATCTACTTATTCTGCAGACTATGTGACCAGCATACAGTCAATGGGCACACACAGGAGAGGTGCATATGTAAGAATAATGTGTGCACAGTTAGATTACACTAAAACCATTAATCTTTGTTGGACACCATAGCTGTCAGCTCCGTCTCTACTAGCCATATAGTAATATTGTGTCCAATGTTACATCCACAATGTTTCAAGAACATCATTCCTCACATTAAAAAATGATTTTCTCTTTTTTAAAAATACTTCAGAACTAACTGCTGGAGAATTATACTATAAAATGGTTTTATTTTATAACAAATAACCTAATTACAAGACTTTCAAATGTTCAATTAGTGTCCAGTTACATCATAATGAAATAACAATCATTAATGTATTGTAGTGTATACAATCTCATTTAAAATGTAAAATTATAACTCTCTTCCAATGGTGGGGGCATAATATAAACCAGTGTCTATGTGCAAAGCAGCACATGTTTGGAATTTACCATTTTCATATACAATGTCCAATGTTACATCACTCATTTCAAAATGTGTTTTTTGTTGATAAAGTGTGAAACACAGTCAGCATTCTCTTCATTCTTCAATGGATATTTGCTGATGTGTCAAGCAAGACATTAGCATATCAATTTGTGACGAAAGACCAATTTAAATTTATGTAAATTATTGGACAACACAGGATTAATGATGTAACCAAAACATGCTGGACACGAGAACCATGCTCATATCTTAAATGGCAGTTTATAATATGTCTTGTATTAAAGTTTATTAAAAAAACAAACAATTCTTTACAAAATTTAAACATAACAAAATAAGGAAGTTATTTTACACTTTAAAAAAGATTGTGTAACTCCAAAGAAAAAATTTAAACCCGAACAGAAATTAACATGATGACATGCATCAATTTTTTAATAGAAAATAACTTGATTGTTATTTAAAGTTGAAGAAACAAAACATGAGTCACTCGTCAACTCCAGTAAAAGAACCAGCTACACAAAACCTTTCTTTTTTATTCTACAAAGCACATTCATTGGCATTCAAAACCACAGTTACTTATCAAAACTGTCAATTAACACTTCGCTATATCATGTACATCAGACAACTTTTGTAAGTATCTTCACTTCAAATACATGAATGCAGAATGATGAAGTAACACTGTTGACATAGCACTTATTGATCACTAAAGCTTCACATGTTGGGTTCATAAATGTTGAAGTAACTGACATTTATATATAATTACACCACAGAAATCCCTATATAGAAAGCTGAAACAATACTTATCTGTTAACTATGTAATAATAAGACTGATGTACCACAGCTCTGTCAGTTTCATAGAATAGTGCAAATTTAGCACTATTGGTCAATACAGCAAACAACTACCGGTAAGCATGTCCATTAACTTTATAGAATGAGAAATATCTTTTGATCAGTTTTCTCTAGCACGAATAACCTTTAATATCAGTTCTGTCATGGAGTGCTCAAGTCACACCACCCATCACTTCAGTATGCAACTAATATCGTAAATCACTACAGTGTTTTTTTTTGGCTGTTTTTATAGCCGAAATTCGGTCATATTCCCAATGCCAAAACATACCTTTTTTTCCCAATTAAGAGGAAAAAATTCCCAATTTTAAAAAAAAAAATTTTTTTTTTTTTTTTTTTTTTTTTTTTTTTTTTTTAGTGTCCCAATCCAATGATTGGGGTTCATTGGATTGGGGTTCAAAAGCTTATAAATTCTTCTGTTTATCTTGGTGTACAAAAAACAGTATTAAAGATATAATTATGAAAGGAAAGCTTTACTTTATATTTTTCCGAATTTTATTAAAAATCGCGCTACAATTCCCAATTTTATGAAAAATCGCGCTAAAATTCCCAATTCCAACGCCATGGGCTATGTTCCCAAAATAGAGAAAAAAAACACTGCACTCCTACTATCTCGTGCTGTATCTAGACTTAAAACTTTGGACCGCTTCTTCTTTACTTCTTTTTGTAAGTCTGGAAGTCGTAAATTCTGGTACAGATGATTCTGGTCGTACCAAATTTTGTTGTGCCTCTTTGTACGATGGAAAATCTGTTCTCAGGTTCCACACACTATCCAGCAGGTCTGTGACATAATCTGTTAAAGAGAAACTAAATTGGTAAATGTACTAAAGGAGAATGTGGATCACAATATCCTAAAAGTTAATCCCTGTTTTTAAGAATGGCCCAGTGGATAGAATGGTGGACTTGAAACCAGAGATCCTGGGTTCAAGTCTCACCGTTCCATCCGTGTGTTCTTGAGCAAACATGGCAGTTCCTTGTATATGTGTCTATCTTCCGCGTACTTTAAAGAACCAAACTATATTTGTTAATAATAGTTTGGCAGGTTCCTCCGTATTTTTTCCATCTCTATGGAGCCGATCTAAATAGCTTTATGAGTTGATGAGCCATTAAAAACTCAGTAACGACAAGATAAAGTAAAAAATCACTAATATTTTAAATATGTTTTTAAAGGCTGGTGTTTTACTATTCAATATATATAATTTATACAATTTCAATATGTCGCCAGTTTATCTACAAAAGACTTTCAGCCTTATTCACAATTTTTTTTTTTATAATTACCATATGTGACTGGTACTTTGACTTGTTTCACCACTTCACCACCTTTCTTGAATTTTGGGTACGATATCTTCCAGCATGGTCTTCCATCTTTTGTTATGGCTTGGTCTTTGTTGACATTCTCATTGAAATGTAGGACAGCAAGTTGTATTCTGAAAAATGAAGACATGCCATGTTCAGATCAAAATGGTTTTCAGAGTTGTTTTGTAATCGTTGCCACTGGCAATAAACAATCTCGTTAAAAGTGGCACAAAGGTTCTTGAAAACATACACATTGTCAGTTTTACTAGCTTGTTGTGGAGGTGACTTTGGTTCATTAAGAGCTTGACCACCAGATGCATGTTCATTCACAAGGCCAAGTTCAAATAGTTCTGGAGATATTAAATTGAAACACTTTATTCAAAAGCTTTTCATCTTTATATAAGGTCTTGTATATGTTTATTATTTCTCTAAAACTCCTACCTTGCTTCCATGGATGGGTAAAAGAAGTGACCGTGCTTGGCAGCAAAAAAGCACACAATCTTATGGTACGACTCTAAATAGGCTGTCTGCTCTTCAAACGAAAGCTGTGCAATGTCATTCTTCAGTCTTGTACTGCATACTATTTCCTTCAACTCCTTGTGAGCTTTTGTACCTGAAACATATAAAATGAAAAAATTAAATTCATGGATGAACTGTTTATGCTATGCTTATATAGATATTGGTATCTCAATGATATAGAGTGAGTTCTCGGCGCCCTAGAATTATACACTATTAGAGAAGAGCCCAGATATTTTTATTGGCATTAACTCATTTAATAGGCAACGTTGCATCCAAAATACCGCATAAATTCATTTCCTATAAATAATTATATAAAGATATACTGCAATAGTAAAGAAAAGCTCATACTAAAGTAGCTGCCAAGGCAGCATTACAACATAAACAATATTATTATAGGTCATTTTAAAATGTAGATTTTACTGGCTTAAATGCCGTCGCATTTAAATGAAGTACTATTCACCGCTTTTCTGATCAATTTAATCGAGTCAATAGTCCATTCAGAATGATGTAAGCGCTTTACGTAAAGCATCAACTGATGTGATCTATTTCCAAATAAAAGCGCAGCAGAAATGGGCAGGTTTATTTTAACTACCGACGAGGAAATGGATTTGTTATTTGAGCAGAGGCATTCAAAGGTGACAATAAGTGTGTTCAAAGTATCCGAAAACCTTTGGTCAAAACTCTTCTTCTTCTGGAATGACTTAATATTGACCTCGACTTTGTCTTCATCAATACTTCTGTCTCGGGTCAATAATCATTCCCTCAGCTATAACCACTGACCTCAAGAGAAGTAGACAGTTGTATACTATAAACACTAACCTGTATCAATCCACGGTCTCTTGATTTCCCCATGTTGGCATTGTGGGTAAAAGTTGCCATGGCCCTCGTGTATGTTTGTAACATGCCGCTCAATGGAAGTCCACTTCTCCAACACCTCCTCTCTGTTGCCATTGCTGCTTGCCGCACACCAGTATAAATGGTTTTTTATTGATTGGGCCCAACGACTTACGATTCCACATTTTGACTTTCTGGCAACCGCTTCCAATTTCTTCACGACAGCTGTAACAGAAAGTACAACTTCATTATTAGACTATTGTTCTGATGCACATCTTGATATGCAGTTTACCTTGAACAGTATTAAATATTTGACTCTCTAGATTTATTAAACATGTAGTCAGAAGCTGTTCAAATATAGAAAATGTTTGACATGAGATTTTGGAAAGAAAAAAAATATTTTGAAGCTAATATGTCTGGATGACAAAATAACAGATACCTTGGTTTTACAGATTGGACAACTTTTCTCATTCTATGAAAATTCTGTCAGTGATCAAGTTATTCAATGACATATTTTGATGAAATAAAGTCAGCTAACATGGAGTAACATGTAACATTCCAGACGCTCTGGAATTTATGTTTTAAAGGCAACTTACATTTAGCTACATGCCAAACATCGAACCAATGATGAATTTTGGGAAACTCTAGTCGCAACCACTTCCGGACTTGTGAGTGTCGGTCTGTTATAATGTCGGTCACAACAATGTTTTCACTCGATAAGTGTGCCAGGCCCCTTTTCAATCCTTCCAATTCCATAGCATTGCTATTCTTCACCTCGTTACTCTGTAAAGAGACGCATACAATTTTTTGATTTTGAAAAATGTTTTGGTTTATATTCAAACTGGAATCACGATTTAAAGCTGCAATAAACTTTATTGCTTTGTGTACCTATTGAAAAATATTGTTCAAACTAGAATAAATCCATGTATAGCGTTTAAAATATCAGGCATGACTTGCCTTACAAGGTGGTAGTAACGCGTCCGATTGGCACTATGAGAATAGAAATCACTCTTAGGGTTCGCTTCTCAATCACTACTACAATAGCTTCTTTTTTGTTCACTGATTTTGTGTACGACTTCTTTTGACCCGTAATTTACAGCTATATTTTATGATAACTGAATCCAAATTGATATATTAAAAACATGCTTATAGGCAAGTAAAGGACATACAGAAGAATCAAGAAGCTCGGCCTGTCGGTGCAGACGCTCGACTTTCAAGTCCATGTTTATTTATTGGGAACTATGCTGAAGGGCATAATTTTGTTTAATTGCAAAAAAAGAAGCATTGCACATGTTAACCAAATAGTGCAAGTATAGCAGGGGCCATAAATTTAATAAAATAAAAACATGAAATATAGAACCTGACTGTATGCTGTTGTCTAACAATGCCGAATACATGTGTGAAGTTGCAATCATTTATGTAAAGTAGTTTCGGAGATGCAAGCTTACATACAAACTTTAACGCAGACAAGTGATGACAATAACTCTTTTGTTTTCCTCAGAAAAGTCAAACCAAAATGTGTATTTTCATATCCCTAGATCTGGCCCTCAACCCACATCAGCCCTCGAGCTAAAGCTCTCAAGCTGATATGGCATCTCTATGTCCCACTAAGTATACCATTTATGTGTACCTGTATCAAGTCCATTGTGAGTATTTCGCCAGTTGTCGCATCCATCAATGTATAACTACCGTATTTCGCAGTATGCCCTGGTGAGCAGCACCTGCCATCGCCTGCAAGCTTTACACGTTGGTTCCTTCTGGTCTTAATCAACCGGTCTTGTTGGAAACTCCAGGCTATGTTTATTGCGGGTATCAAGTAGCACTTTTGAAGAGTAAAGTAAGTCGATCGAGATATTGATGATATATTGCAAAATTTGAGGAAATTAAGCATTTTCACAGGACTACATCCACTGAATAAACTTGAAGCGGCAAGACACAAATTAGTAACAGGCATTCGACTCGACTCTGGGCAACTCTGCCATTCTCTGATGTGGCCATTCACACATTCACTTTTAACTATCACCATGCCACCGATTGTTTTCATAGTGTTCGAGCACTTGGCAAAGCATGTATTACATAAAACAAACAGCGACAACAAGCAGCTTTGAAACACAATGTACTTTCTCTCTGTGAGTGGAGTTGAATGTTGGTGTCTGAAATAAATAAATAAAATAAAATGTCACCGTTGCTTGTAACAATTTCATTGAATGGTGAATTGCCTCCTCTTCATATTTTTTTTTTTTTTTTTTAAGTCGAGCCTTTATAAACAATCGATCAACCTTCAAAATTTTATTTCTCTTACAATTTCATAAGTTGCTTGTTAATAGTCTGAAGAAATAAAAAAAAAAGTTTTGTAATACACCAGAGAAGGCTCAGACTAAGAATACGTCTGTTAATGTGGGTTCTACATTAGGATTATTACTGTAGTAACTTGTTCTGAAAGTTTGAATCACCTGGAGAAGGTAAATGCCAGATCAGGATCATACGAGAGGTGATACCAGTTTCCAGAACAAGTTACTATAGTAATGATCCTTTTATTATATACCTCTTTACATATCATTGAAATCGAATACATATATCAAAATAAAAATTTACGCTATAAAAACAAAATTGTATTATTTAAAGTCAAATTAACTGAAAAACACCAACAGGAAAAACATGAAAACATATACATTGGATGCGCATGAAAACATGTATATTACATTGCAACAACTACACACATGTTAAATTAATTAACCCACAATGTTCACAAATGCACAAACATTCTGAGTTCACATTTCATGTTAAAACATCCATTGTTCTTAATGGATTACTAGCTGGCAATTACCAACATTCCAATCTGACATTTGTGTATGGGAAGTTCAAAATCTATTTTTAGTAGTAGTGAATGGATTCAGAAAACCTCTAGAGGTGATCCAAAGTTTTGTATTCCATTGTAGGAAAATTAAGGTAATTGAATTGAATGTTGTTTAACGGCTCATCAACACAGTATAGGTTATTTAGAGCCGCCCCAGAGAGAGGGGAAGGATACATAGGAATCCAGGAACCTGCCCTACTCTTATTATCGAATAGATTCCTATGGTTCTTTAACGTACTTTAAGGTATATAATAAATGTACTTACATAGCCTCTTCACCTTCTTCATCACTATCTGATAATATGTCCTCTGTATTTGGAAGCCATGTGGAGTCATCAGTAATGTCATCTTCATACTGGTCGGGCTCTTCTTCTTCACTCTCATCTTCTTCTTCCCACAGACTACCACCGATTAAATTACACTGGACGGCAGTAGATGTTGTTATGCATCTTGTTGTTTCTGTTGTTTCACTGGGGTCAATGTCCTTCAGACTATACTGAGAAGGCGTGTCAGATGTTGAGGGGCCGGGAGTTGTGTTGTCTTGACATATGTTTTCTAGAGAAAAAATTATCAGTTTTCATTACACTTAATTCTATACAAAACCAATATTATACATTTGTAATACTTTAAAATTTAAAAACAACAAAAAACAACAGCTCTGTACTTAAAAAGAAATTACTTCAGGAAGGACAATCCAGCTATAAAGTTTGAAGACAGGAAGCAATTCTTCATGAATTATTTTTTACTTGTTATTTTGATGAAAATGTGGATAATTCAGAATTACACAACTGATAAGGAAGAACTGTATAAAGTTTGATGACCATATGTTGCCAAGTTATGACCTAATAGGTTGCAGGTTAAAGTTTTATAAAAAAAGGGGCATAACTCTGCTGACATTATATGCAAAGTTATTGGTCGTGTCAATGGCATTGATTCCATTGAATAATAATCTGTACATAATGTGAACTGACAGATTGGTTAGTTATTTTCCAAGAGTGTAAAGTAGTATCGTCTTTGTTTTTATATTTAAAACAAGTCTAGAAACATGGAAATTCCACGAAAACCAGGTTTTCTGAGCGGTAACCGTTTTTCCTGTTTTAGTAACAGTGATCTTGAACTTGACCTTGACCTCAGTGACCCCAAATGCAATCCAGGCTTCCTTTACATATAAGGTACCTACGTAGCAAGTTTTGTTCCAATACCTCATTCCCAACTAAAGTTATTGAACATAAACCGTTTTTCTAATTTTAGTAGCAATGATCTTGAAGTTGACTCCAGCAACCCGAAATGCAATCCCAAACTTTCTTTTGATATAAGCTACCTACCCTGCAAGTTTCATAGCAATTCTTCATTCCTAACAACAGTTATTGAGTGGAAACCATTTTTCTATTTTTAGTAACAGTGACCTTTACCCCAGTGACCCCAAGTGCAAACTCAAGCTTCCTTTTCATATAAGCTACCCACCCTTCAAGTTTCATAGCAATACCTCTTTCCTAACAAAAGTTATTGAGCAGAAAAAGGTTTTCTATTTTTAGTAACAGTGACCTTGACCCAAATGCGACCTCAAGCTTCATTTTCATGTAAGCTACCTACCCTCGAAGTTTCATCGCAATACCTCATTCCTAAACATTTTTATTGAGCGGAAACAGAGTTCAACGACGCCCGCCTGCCGGCACACCAAATGACATACCCCAATCTAATAACAGAGGAAATCCTCGTGTACAAATGAACAGTTTTAGCACTAAACTTACCTTGTTCTCTCTAACAGAAAACTTGGGTATTACGATGAGAGTTTCTGTGTTCACTGTGACATAATCCGAAGTTCTACACCGTTTCGCTGGGGACTGTAGGGGCCCAGGGGATGATGGTGCTTCTCTTTGAATTTCCTCGTCTATATACAATGATGGGGGTGTTTCTGCGGGTTTGGAGAGCAGCTAAAACAGATTCAAAGAAATAAAATACAAAGAAAGAATACATCAGCATTACTTTAAACTAGAGCTGTCATACTTAGGGTCCCCCACTAATATACCTGCCACATTGCCACATACTTTCTTCATCTTGGTGAACTGAATTGAATTGGATTTTACCAACACATGAAAGGTTATACGGCGCCTTACAGGAATGAATGTTACAGGCTCATCCTTCATTTACATAAAGAAAAAATATGGACAAACTCACTGTGGACAGCTACCCGTGAATTTTGATGAACAGAAGCTTGTCTACAACAGATGGACAAATAAATCCAGTATAATAAAAAATAGGCTGAAAATATATATCATCTCTGTATCCTTAGATATCATATCATTATTGAATTTCAATTTGTTTGTTTTTTAGCTGAGATTTTACGAGATTGTTTATTTTGTAAACCAGTTTCCTGCTTGTCACATAATCTGCTAGTCACATAATCGAAACGGGGAGTAAGAGAAATTGCCAAAACACTGTGTTTGTGACATTTATCAGAATTTAAAACATCCATCTGTGCAACTCAGTGACAGTAGCAACTCAGCGACAGTATGGCAGCTACCAGTTTTATGAAAACATACACGTTTCCTGAAAATCTGAAGATGTGTTTTAAGATTCATTATGCAGTTATGACACGAGACACAACAATCCAGATTTTACAGCCATTTGTTAATTTTTTTCTTTATTGTAATTCAAAAAATTTGACATAATCTAAATAATTTGAACAGTCAGTGGATAATAATACAACAGACCATCACATTTTTGTAGGAGGTACATGCAGCGATTATCCTTGAAGTTTAATTGACTTTAGCTGTTTGTAAAAAAAGTGTAACAACTATTGTATTAAAAGCCTTATTTTTTTATACAGATATGTACCTACATTGTCTTATATAAAATCACCAAAGCTGCTACATTTAATTTATAGATAGTTAAATATTTGGATTTTCCATACAGATAGTAAGTTGAGGATAAAGACTGAGTAAACTCCTTCATGTTCTACTACTGAATATCTCAACATCTTAAAAATGTGTTCTCTAATGCCCGGATGTGGAAGTTATTGAATGGGATTATTGAATGGGATTATGTGGAATGAATGGGATTATTATACTTCATCTCATTTCCCTCTAAGTTGCAGTGTCAGTATCTAAATTAATATGATGACACCATGTGTAACATTTCTCTGATCAAGTAAGGGATAATTACAACACATAATATGGACAGTGTTATCAAATCATGTTGTCAAAAGAGGAACATGAATGCAGTTAAAACTAGTCATAAATTGTTCCAAAGATGAGACCCTCCCAGGGGGTCCATGTTCCCTGATAATATGACCCATTGTTCATCATGACCCCTGCATTGTTTCAGGTGCCATCTCGCTCACATCACTAAGAGCAGTGGCAGAAAAACAATAAACGTGGCTCCAGCGTAAATGGAGTTTTTACGATAGAATTTGCAGCAACTCTGCAGTTTAGGGTGAGAAGGTTCTAGGCCCATTTTCCATATTTTATCTCGATGTACATAGAAGATGAGCCTGGCATGTTCATGCCTGTTAGGCGCCATATAACCTGTAATGTGTTGGTGCGCCTTAAAACCCAATTCAATTCAATTCAATTCCCTTGTTCCCCAACAATATTTTGCTTAGTGTTCCCAAAAATAGTTTGTCCAATGTTCCATTGTTCCCAAAAAATATTACCAATAACAGACAATATTGCCTTGTTCCCCAAAAATAAATAGCCATGTTCCCTTGTTCCCAAAACCCCTGGGAGACCCTCAAGCATGACCATTTGTTGCACAGGACCTGTAACGTACCATGTTATACTATATCAATCTATTGCTGTTTTTTTTGTCTAGAGAATGACTGAGTCAATTTGACACGCATCCTCGCTTATTTTCTTGGCCGTGCTCTAGGTATTAACGTATTTGTGAGCGACTGCATAGCAGTATCACATGACATGTGACATGACAATTGACCAAAACCATGATGTTGTTCCATGAAATTTTAAAGACAATCATGCCATATCATTCGTTAGGTTGAGCGGTTCATTACACTATTCACAAATCTAATAAAATAGCATCTTTATACACTTACAGCAACAACAAACAAAAACCAACGCCCAAATTGTTTTCACCGAAATTCTGAAAGTCACCAGCAACGCTGCAATATCTCGGTACATTTACACTAAGCGCGAAATGCAGTATATTCCGAATGAATGGACATGGTCTAATACTTGTACATTAATACGAGCGTCAGATTATAAGGACTTTATTTTTGCCGAAAAATAGACATTGAAAAAATATATTTAGAGTCTAGTAAGTATAATTGATAAATAAATAAATGAAACAGCATCTAATTTCTATAGTATTCTATATACCATAAGTCCCCGCCGCCTCCCAAACAGTCTATAGTGGTGTATGAGATTCGGATTTGCAGTATGACACGCTCTCCACGTGCCGCCAAATAACAATATACCACACATCGACTAATCAACTATTGCGGTGCCCTATTGAAGTACAGCCTAATCATGGTACAAACGTCGGTATATGACAAAATCACGCACCATTTAGGGAAACGTAGTTTTATGATATGCCTACATTTCCTGTATATTGCAATTCCGTGAGCGGTGCAATACCGCCGCGGCGAGCCGCGTATTGCACAAGACGGATATATGATGCGTGAGAAACTAGTTAGTTCATCGCGCACGAATATGATCTAAATAATATAGTCAAATGTATTATGAGCACGCCATAATGTATTATGTACATGTAGAGATCGAAAAAACAGACCTAACAATTTTTTTATTTAGAATATAAAGTATATATATGCTTGTAAAGCACTTATTTTACTTACTGCATGAGGTAAAAGCCGTTATTGTTGTTGTTTTGCCATACAGCATTACTGAACTAATATAATAGCTAGTAACATTATCAATTTTCTGCTTTTTAATAGACATCCATGAAACATTTTGTCATTATTTTCAAATCCAGAGACCGATATATAACTCTATATAAATCTATAACACTATTGGCAGAAGAAGGTGTATAATTTAAAACAAAACAAAAAAAGAAATACTACAAATTCTAATACACCCGCACTATATAGCCTAGTTTAAAAAATCTCGTTATATTGAACGATAAATCACTGTAATTTTTGCAACGTTAGGAGAATAAGCATTGCGGATTGCGCATTCCGCATTGTAACGTATGCAACGTTAGGAGAGCAAGCAAAGCAATGCGAAAGATTTCAGATGTGTGCGTTATTTTCACATTTTAGGGGTATTAGAATAGAAATAGAACATCGTTTACGGTGAATTATCTATAATATATCACGGTTTGCCGTTCAATTGTAAACAATAATTTCACTCGCCCTTCGGGCTCAAGAAATTATTGTTTACAATTGAACTCCAAACCGTGATATATTAAACGATAATTCACAGTAAACGATGTTCTATTTCTTAAATATATATTGAAACAACGACAGTGTTTATTTCACCGAATTCATTTACATTTATATGCTAAACCTTTTTAGCGATCTTTTGAAAAAGACGGCTACATTATATTAGCGCCGTTCACGTAAGACGCATGCATCTAATTCAACAGCTAAACAATCGCGATGTACATATCTAAGACTATATACCTTTCTACAATTTATCATACACATACCCGAGGAATTGCTAAGATAACTGAACAAAAACTTCTATCTTACCTCATTTAATAATTTCTTCCTCAACGCCGGTCGAATCGGCGAATAAAACTTGGTCGGAGACGGCGGGGTTATGCACTTCTCATTTTTGTAGGAAAATATTGTTGGTATCGCTGTTGTTTTTTATCTGCATGGCCGTCTGTCCTTCAAATTCAATGAAAATGAAACCAAAGGATGGATTTCCCACGAATCCAACTCAAAGTGTTTACTACAAACTCGCGCGTCTTTCGAAGGTTCCCATTTTTTTGACGCGACGGGCGATTTTCGTCGACAGCGGTCCACCCACAATTCAAATCTTAATCTATCATTAACCTGACTAGGAAAACGAAAAAAACTGATGTTATTCGTGCTGAGATTGACCTTTTTTATGCACACTTTTACACCCAGCTACAGCACACGGCATCTTTAACACGTACCTTAAAACTTAATCCTACATAGACAATACTATACAACTCAATGCGACACCGCTGATCGTTTGGTACCAATGACGTCACAGGATCACGTGACACTTACCTGTCTTCAAAAAGGGCGAAACTCAAGCGTGTGCGCTATGAGATAAAATTGGCTACTGTGAGAAAACGGGACAACCAATAAGTGTAATATTTGAACAGATTGTATATTATATACATATATTTCAGAATATATGCTCAAAAAACACGCTAAATTTCACCTTTAATACACAAATACCTTTTAATCCTTTAAACTGCTGCATGTTTCTGTACAACTAGCTCACCAACACAAACCATATTGAAAAAAGCACCCATTCATTTAAAATCATGATTCTATTTTTGTAAACCAATTTCAGCTTTATTTCAACACTGTTATGGTTTCCAACTTATTTCTTTAAAGACACAGTAAACGTGAGGAGAGAGGAAATGAAATTTTTCACCTACAGACCTTCATTAAATGGAGTTAATTAGTAACAGGGATGTTTCTGTCCAATTCTGATGAGTAATAAACATGCTTACTAAATTACTTGGGTTTATATGCCCATCCTTCCAAAAGTAGGCTAAATATTTGTAATTTTGATGAACAGCTGACCTGCAAATTTTATTTAATTTACTTTTTTGACTGCCATTTTGGAATCTGCTACCTACATAAATACACATATTGACAGGAGGTTTTAATTATTATGGTTGTTGCCTTACCTGTAATTGCAAACATGTAGGTGTTGTTCTTCTTTATTCCACACTTTTTCCTAACACCACGGTCAGCCAGGTACTTGAGTGGTTCTTTAACTTCTGTTGGCAGAATTATTGGTACTCTATTGTTACACTGTAATACTGAAATAATGCCTTTTTATGCCCCTGAAAAAATTTCGGGGGATAGTATTCGCACCATCCATCTGTCTGTCTGTCTGTCATTTTATGCCCCCGAAAAAAAATCGGGGGCATATAGTAATCGCACTGTCCATCTGTCCGTCCGTCTGTCTGTCCGCAGTACGTCCGTCATTCCGCAGTTCGTGTCCGGACTGTACCTTCAAAATCCCTGCATGGATTTTTGATTAACTTGGCACAAGTGATCACCATAACAAGACGATGTGTCTCGCGCAAAACCCAGGTCCGTACCTCAAAGGTCAAGGTCGCACTTGAAGTTCATACGTCAAAAACAGGTACGCAATTTTGTGTCCGGACCGTAATGTCACAACCCCTGCAGGGATTTTTAAATAACTTGGCACAAGTGATCACCATAACAAGACGATGTGTCGCGCGCAAAACCCTGTTCATGAGCGGTAGTGAAATATGCTAGCTACCACTCACGCCCTCTAGCCCGGGGTTGAGCAGAATTCAATATTCATAAAAATCAACAGTACCGAATTTTAACCATCCCAAAGATGGCAAGCCCCGTAGATGGCAAGCATATGGCAGTGGATATAGCAATATTTGTATCTTTATTTCATCCCCTATATCCAGCGGCGTATGGTCCCAGGATCTAATAACGAGCGATCTCCTAAGATCGAATGAATAACAGTACTGATTGCAAGCGCAGGGAGGCGTTTTACTGTCGCCACACTGCACAAGCAACGCCACTGTGCTATAAAAAAGATTATGATAATGGACCTTTGGAAACCGCCAAGCATGACACATACTGAATATTGCAGTCTCGGTTTGATTGAGACTGCCTTTTTTACTAATGGCTGTTTAGACAATTACACTATGTGGACTTGCCAAAAAGTTTGTGAAGCACTCACCTTCCTATTAGAAAAAAAAAATGTTTGTGAAGCACTCACCTTCCTATAAGATGATATTTCGTCTGGTATGGAACGACCGTTTATAGACAAATTGTCATTCAGTACCTTCTTTGTGGCTTTCTAAACTATTGTTTTTAGCTCGACTGATCAGAGATCAGCAGAGCTTATGCCGTGGTGCGGCGTCCGTCGTCCGTCCGTCTGTCCGTCCGGCCGTCTGTCCTTAAACTTTTATTTTTAGCGACAACTCCTCTAAAACTACTGGATGGATATTCATGAAACTTTACAGAAATGTTGCTCATAAAGTCTAGTTGATCCTAGCAAAAATTCAACGATGTGAAATCCAAGATGGCCGCCAAAGCTAAAAATAGAGTTTTAAAATACAAGTTTGTAGCGACTACTTCTTGAAAACTATAAGTGATATTGATATGGGACTTTTTCTGAAATGATCAACATGACATGATGTGCCATAGAGTTATATAGTAAAAACTTGTAGCGACTACTCCTCTGAAACTACTTGGCGGATTGTCATGAAACTTTACAGGAATGTTGCTCTTGATGTCTAATTGATCCTAGCAAAATTTCAAATCTGCCAGAAATTCAAGGTGGCAGTCACAGCTAAAAATAGATTTTTAAAAAATAAGTTTGTAGCGACTACTTCTTGAAAACTATAAGTGATATTGATATGGGCCTTTTTCTAAAATGATCAGCATGACATGATGTTGATCCTTGTGGAAAATTATTTTGATTCGGCGTTATACATGGCTGCCAGTGGCCATCTTTGGTTACATAGAGTTATATAGTAAAAACTTGTAGCGACTACTCCTCTGAAACTACTAGACAGATGTTAATGAAACTTCACAGGAATGTTGCTCTTGATGTCTAGTTGATCCTAGAAAAATTTCAGGTCGGCCGGAAATTCAAGATGGCCGCCACAGCTAAAAATAGATTTAAAATAAATAAGTTTGTAGCAACTACTTCTTCAAAACTATAAGATATATTGATATGGGACTTTTTCTAAAATGATCAGTATGACATGATGTTGGTCCTTGTCGAAAATCGTTTTGATTTGAAGTTAAACATGGCTACCAGCGGCCATCTTTGTTTACATAGAGTTATATAATGAAAACTTGTAGCGACTACTGCTCTGAAACTACTCGACGGATTTTCATGAAACTTCACAGGAATGTTGCTCTTGATGTCTCATTGATCCTAGCAAAATTTCAGGTCGGCCAGAAATTCAAGATGGCCGTCACGGCTAAAAATAATTTTTCAAAATACAAGTTTGTAGCGACTACTTCTTGAAAACTATAAGTGATATTGATATGGGACTTTTTCTAAAATGATCAGCATGACATGATGTTGATCCTAGTCGAACATTATTTTGATTCGACGTTAAACATGGCTGCCAGTGGCCATTTTTGTTTGCATAGAGTTATATAGTAAAAACTTGTACAACTACTTCTCTGAAACTACTTGAAGGATGTTCATGAAACTTCACAGGAATGTTGCACTTGATGTCTAGTTGATCCTAGAAAAAATATAGGCTGGCCGGATATTCAAGATGGCCGCCACGGCTAAAAATAGATTTAAAATAAATACATTTGTAGTGACTACTTCTTGAAAACTTAAGTGATATTGATATTGGACTTTTTCTAAAATGATCAGCATGACATGATGTTGATCCTTGTCGAAAATTATTTTGATTCGACATTAAACATGGGCGTTGCAATCTCTAAGTGGAAATTTATTGAACTGGAATGTCGTGACAATATGCACATCTCCACTTGATATTGATACTTACTCGCAAATTTCGCGAAAGTCTAACATAGAGAAATACCCTGGACAAGAATTTGCATGGACGGACGAGGCGGCGACTATGCGGTCCCCCGAATTTGAATTTTTCGGGGAGCATAATAAAGAGAATGTTCAATGTCTAACTAATACAGGTGTTGCTTTAGGCAAACCTCAAGATAGTTATAAGATCACAAGAGAAATACGTTCTTACATCAGTCTGCCTGGAATGAATCCAGTATATACTCCTCTCGGTGATGGAAATTTTCCCCGAACACACTTAACACAACACGATGGGATGACACTCCTATCTCCCTCGAATAACCTGCCTAAATGCCACAAAACAAACTGTCTATAGCTGGCATGGCGACTGGCCTTATTTACGTCTTCCTCTTCAATCGCATGAAGCGCAAACAAATCGTTTCTGTACGTCTGCTGTTGGGGAGGGCCGAATCTAACGTTGGTATAACTTGTGGCCCAACCCTTTTGCTGTATTATGTAAAAAGCAATAAAATATGTTTAAAGAATGTGGTTGCTGTTATGTATATGTAAGTGAAAATGATGTGTTTAAAGATGAATGCCCATTATAATTGTGAGAAATGGACAAAATTAACAATGTCAATGTCACTCACAATGTCCTACATATGGTAGGGAAGGTTTTTGGTATCTGAGTAATGTATTAATAATGTAAAACTTTAAGTGCAAAAAGTAGGTCGGGAACGTACTGCTGTCATGTAGATCTGTATACATGTGTGTGAAGTTTAAAAGTTCTATGGCTTCTGGAGTCTTAAGATATATTCTTAACCAAAACACTTGAATGTTCAGAACGAGGTAGGTATTGTCTTCATGGCGGCTGATAAAAAAATAACTACGTTAAAAATGAGGGAAGTGATATAAATGCCAACCTTTGCACGAGTCTTTCGCTGTCTTTTCAGGTCTTCTATCGTCTGTATTTGACCCTCTTCTAGTCTTGCTCCCTTTCCTTTCTTTTTTCCTTTCTTTTGTACTCTTCCAGTCTTTGTGGCCTTTCTTCCCTTCTGGCTGACTGGCTTCTTCCTCTCTTTAGTGTTTTTGGGTATAGGTGGGGTGGGGGTGCCTTCACTTGCTGATCTTGAGCTCGACCTCAACACAGGCGGTGTATATTCCAGCTGAAATAATACATTACATACAAATGAGGAACTTGATCAAAATCGCAATACTAGGTCATGACATGTTTACAGTAAACAAAAATTAGTTATGTAAAAATTGACCATTTTGGTGGCAAAGTCGAAAAAAGTTTCATGTTAATTTGATACTAAAAAATAGGTAAGGTAGGTAGGTATTTCTTTTATTGATGTTTTAAGTGTTTCTTTAGGTACATTTTACAGTGTTTACTCAAATTTTACTATACACACTTTAGAGAAATACAAAAACATTTAGGGTCAGTAGGAAACGTGAAGCAAACACACAATTGTAAAGGTCTAACTGAGTGAGCCAGCAGCTGTGAACATCTACCAGTTTATGCAAATATTATATTTAAATGCCTCTTAATTGAAAACAAATAAGGATCTCCAAAAAATATTAATTTTGGTGATTTCCAATAGGTGGCGTGGTATTCGCACATGCGCGGCCGTACAACCTGTTCTAAAAATAAAGAGTTTCCTACTGTCTGGTAATACGCGGCAGTTTTAGACCTGCCTTTTCTTGGCTTGAAACGGCTTTGTATATTATTTATTTATGAAACTACTGGGATAAGCTAGGCAATATACTAGTGTATATTCTGGCATACAACAGTCGCATTAAACCTCTTGATAGAAATAGGTGCTCAGATTGCCATGTGTCCCTTTTAAGGCTTTGTATATTATTTATTTATGAAACTACTGAGATAAGCTAGGCAATGTACTAGTGTATATTCTGGCATACAACAGTCGCATTAAACCTCTTGATAGAAATAGGTGCTCAGATTGCCATGTGTCCCTTTTAAGGAAGACGATTTAAACTAATCGATTGCAGTTTGTCATGATAGTATGATAAATATCATATTACTATGGTAAATATCATATAACACTAGTGAAGTAAAATGCAGGTCAAGATTAATGCCAGATTACAGAAATCAACAACTTGAAAGTAGTTAAATATCATATTACACTAGTGAACATATTACACTAGTGAAGTAAACATACATGTACAAATGAAGGTTGAATCATTGTTCAGTCCGTTCAGCATCGGAATTTGTCTCATCGATTTCTGTAACCGTTTAAAATACCAGATTACGGAAATAATCATAAGTTTGTTGTTCAGTGATGTACATAGAGATCCAAGTAAACATACATCGTCGTCATCAACTAACATCATATATTATATAGGAAGCTACAATGGTGGTACAATCTGCTCATGATCTCGCATCAATTTTTTAGCTCTACTGGCCGAAGGCCAGCAGAGCTTATGGGATGCCGAGTTGTCCGTCGTCCGTCCGTCGTCCGTCCGTCGTCCGTCGTCGGCGTTAACTTTTGTCTCGTTAAGACGATAGGGCCTTCATTTTTCATCAGATCTTTACCAAACTTTAACAGGTTGTTAATATCAATGAAAGCTCGGATGAGTTCGAAAACCAGCCTGATCGGACAAGTAACAGCGGAGTTATGGCCCTTGATTTAGTTAAAAATGCTATATTGTTATAGTTTGCCTCGTTAAGACGATAGGGCCTTCATTTTTCATCCTATCTTTACCAAACTTTACCACATTGTTAATATCAATGAAAGCTCGGACAAGTTCGAAAAACAGCCATATCGGACTAGTAACAGTGAAGTTATGGCCCTTGATTTAGTTAAAAATGCTATATTTTGCACCGTTACGACGATAGAGGCTTCATTGTTCATCCGATCGTTATCAGTTTGTTAATGTTGTTGAAAACTCGAATAAGTATGAAAACCAGCCATATCGGACCAGTAACAGCAGAGTTATGGCCCTTGATTTAGTTAAAAAGGCTGTATTTTGCCTTGTTAAGACGATAGGGGATTTATTGTTCATCCAATGTTTACCAAACTTTATTAGATTGTTAATATCAATGAAAGCTCGGACAAGTTCGAAAACCATTCATATTGGACCAGTAACAGCGGAGTTATGGCCCTTGATTTAGTTCAAAATGCTATATTTTGCCTCAATAAGACGATAGGGCCTTCATTTTTAATCCGATCTTTACCAAACTTTATCAGATTGTTAATGTCTATGAAAGCTTGGTCAAGTTCGAAAACCAGCCAGATCGAACCAGTTACAGCAGAGTTACGGCCCTTGATTTTTTTTTTTTTTTTATTATAATATATATAATTATATATATATATATATTTTTTTTTTTATTATTATTTTTTTTTTTTTTTTTAGCTCTATGTTGGACCTGTCGGACCAGTTACAGAGGAGTTACGGCTCTTGATTTAGTTAAAAATGCTATATTTTGCCTCGTTAATAAGGTAGGGCCTTCATTGTTCATCTGATCTTTACCAAACTTTATCAGATTCTTTAGTTATGGCCCTTGATTTAGCTAAAAAGCTGTTTTTTGCCCGAAACTTTCAAAAAAACGTAAATGGCACTCACTCGCTTCATTGATGTTATAAGAACTGTGTTAGCCAGTAGAGCGTCCACAGGCCCTCTTGGGCCTCGTTTTATTCAACTCGTTTAATGAATTCTATATTACAGGCACACATATAAGATCCTCTATTTATGCATTTAGCAGAGATGCCAACCACTACGATTTGTCCGTATTTTATACGAATTTCTATTCCATTTACCCCACTACGACCAGTTTGCATGCAACTACGAATTTCGTTGTGATCGTAAAAAATAAATAAAAATACAGTGACTGAATTAGGAAATGTTCTACGACTAACATAATTGAAACCATGAGAACTAATAACTCTTAAATGTACATACACTCTAGTATAATAACTGATCACTGATTGTCAGTGAGATGACATTTCAGTCAATTGTTTTGCATTTTATTTTTATTTTCTTCTCTTTGTTTTAATCATTTTTTCTATCAGTTTTGTATCTGATGATATCAATAAATGTATAGTTTATTTATTGGTATGAAAGTATAGCGTAAAAAAGAAAGAAGACAAATAAAAAAGAAAATCTTTTCCCCTACCTTCCCTATTTTTTTTCAGAATGTAATAGGAACAACACGTATAATTTTATTTGGCCTAAGAGATCTCATTGTTTGGTTTATTAAACTTGTGAAGAAGAATTGAATTGAATTGAATGTTGTTTAACGGCTCATCAACACAGTACAGGTTATTTAGAGCCGCCCCAGAGAGAGGGGAAGGATACATAGGAATCCGGGAACCTGCCCTACTCTTATTATCGAATAGATTCCTATGGTTCTTTAACGTGCTCGGTTGATAGACCAATACACGGGACCGCCCGGTTTACGTCCCCATCCGACGGACGAGGCTAAGAAAAAGTGTCTTGCCCAAGAACACACCGACGGAACTCAGTGGCACCACGGAGGATTGAACCCGGGGCCTCCGGTTACAAATCCGCCGCGCTACCAACTGCGCCACACCAGCCCTTTGTGAAGAAGAGCACGGACTAGCAAAGTCTGTTATATTTCTACATAAACACTTTAAGAGTCATTATACAAGCGCACGATCTCGCATTTTTTTAAAAACAAATTGTTGATTATGCCGCACCAAATAATCTATTTTGATAAACATATTGAAGAATAACAAAGGAAATTGAAAACTACAATTGTGTTGTGTATTTAATTATATGCGCAAGTTTACATCAAAATTATACTGGATTTATAAAACTAGATGCTAATTTTAATGGGTGACAATTACTTTAAAGATTGCCATGTGTCCGTTTAGTAACATGTTTTTACATTTAGTGCAAGCTTTAAACTGTAACAGTTAATATATTTTTTTGTTACAAAATACGATAATGTTTGACAATGTTTGCCATCTTTGTTTGCATTTGCCATCATCTTCATAACAGCATCTGTAGCAATGTCTAAACCTAGTTAAATAAAATCGGACTTATATTAGTACATTGTATTTTGTGCGAATTCTGAAAACCCAGTCATTTTGTTTTCCTTCTTCCATTTTTTTCACATTTGACACATTTTAATTTTAATTTAAATTGTCAAAGTCATGTTGGTATCTACTTCTGATTGCAGCATATCAAAAATCGTTAATAAAATAATGAAAGTTAATATGACTGTAAAAGTATACGTTTTATTAGCTCGACTATTCGAAGAATAAGAGAGCTTATGTAATCACCCCAGCATCTGCGTCGGCGTTGGTGTCGGCGTCGGCGTCCCACATCAAGGTTTGCGTGTAAGCTGTGTTTACAAGTCTATATCTTTTACATTTCTTATCCTAGCACAACCAAATTTGTTCATGGGCTTCCTTATAGCATTATCTTAAGGGCTGCATAAGCAATTTTGGTTCCTGTAACCCATGGAACCCAAATTATGATAGCCCATAAAATGTGCCCCATTTCACATCAAATTTTGCGTGTAAGCTGTGTTTACAAGTCTATATCTCTTACAATTCTTACCCTAGCACAACCAAATTTGGCCATTAGCTTCCTTATAGCATTATCATAAGGGCTGCTTAAGTAATTTTGGTTACTGTAACCCCTGGGCTCCCATGGAACCCAAATTCTGATAGCCCTTAAAATATGTCTGTTTCACATCAAATTTTGCGTGTAAGCTGTGTTTACAGGTCTATATCTCTTACATTTCTTGTCCTAGCTGAACTAAATTTTGGAATTGGTTTCCTTATAGTATGTTCATTGTTGTAAAGGGTTGGATAAGTAATTTTGTCTTCTGCAAATTCTGGGCTCCCTTGGAACCCAAATTGTGATGGCCCATAAAATGTGAAATAAAGGCAGATTTAGGTTTGCATGTAAGCATGTATATATCTATAAATTTGGTTTGGGATTTGTTATAGCATTATGCATCTTATTACTTCGCCCATATTGGGGCATGGGCTCCCTCCTCCCCACCCACCCCCGCCCCCACTCCCCTCCACATTTTTTTTGTTTTGTTTACGTATTTCTGTCTTGTTTTAGTCAATTCTTAACATATATGTTACATATTTCTGTGTTGCTTCTGTCAATTCTTACACATATATGTATCCACCCACGCCTCTCTCCCACCTCCACCCCGCACCCCACTCAACTCGAATTTTTTATTTATTTTTTTTTACATATTTCTGTGTAGTTTTGGTCAATTCTTACACATAGTTATGTTGTGCTCCCAACCCCACCCCACATTGTTGTAGCCTTGTTTTCTGATGGTATATACTAGCTATAAATTTATTATTCTCTGAAAAATCGAATAGTCGAGCTGCGCTGTTCTGCGACAGCTCTTGTTTATTTAACTCTTGGATTCCTTTATAACATGTTCTAATGCACTTAACAAAAAATCCAGCAATTCGATTGGTTGACGGTAAAAAATTGTGACTTAAATAATGCATAACTCGTCACAAACTGTCAAAAATGTGCCGTTTTTAGCTCTACTGATCAGAGATCAGCAGACCTTATGCCGTGGTGCGGCGTCCGTCGTCCGTCCGTCCGTCTGTCCGTCTGTCCGTAAACTTTTATTTGTAGCGACTTCACAGCTAAAACTACTGGATGGATATTCATGAAACTTTACAGAAATGTTGCCCATAAAGTCTAGTTGATCCTAGCAAAAATTCATGTTGATGTGAAATCCAAGATGGCCGCCAAAGCTAAAAATAGAGTTTTAAAATACAAGTTTGTAGCGACTTCTTCTGGAAAACTATAAGTGATATTGATATGGGACTTTTTCTAAAATGATCAGCATGACATGATGTTGATCCTAGTCAAAAATCGTTTTGATTCAACGTTAAACATGGCTGCCAGCGGCCATCTTTGTTTACATAGAGTTATATAGTAAAAACTTGTAGCGACTACTTCTCTGAAACTACTTGACGGATGTTCATGAAACTTCACAGGAATGTTGCTCTTGATGTCTAGTTGATCCAAGAAAAATTTCAGGTCGGCCGGAAATTCAAGATGGCCGCCACAGCTAAAAATAGATTTAAAATAAATAAGTTTTTAGCGACTACTTCTTCAAAACAATAAGAGATATTGATATGGGACTTTTTCTAAAATGATCAGTATGACATCATGTTGGTCCTTGTCGAAAATTGTTTTGATTTGACCTTAAACATGGCTGCTTTGTTTACATAGAGTTATATAATGAAAACTTGTAGCGACTACTTCTTTGAAACTACCCGACGGATTTTCATGAAACTTCACAGGAATGTTGCTCTTAATGTCTTATTGATCTTAGCAAAATTTCAGGTCGGCCGGAAATTCAAGATGGCCGCCACGGTTAAAAATAGATTTTCAAAAAACACGTCTGTAGCGACTACTTCCTGAAATCAAAATCAATCAGTAGAGCTTCAAGGTCATTGACCTCTTGTTTAGCTTTATTTCAATGTGTTTGTGAGTAAAACTCAAAAACAATGAAATGCATTAGAAACAAGTTAACCAGTTCGGAAATGTTGACTGGGCAGTATATCTGTCGTTTAACGGTCGCAAATAGTGTTTAACAGCTCCGCGAACCATTCAACACAATTTGCGACCATTAAACGACTGATATACTGTCGCAAAGTTAAAATTTTCAATAGTTAACCATGTAAGAATCTACATGAGAGAAATGTGAGTTTGCAAATAACTCTGAAGAGAAAAAAATGTTGTTTCAGCAAACAAATCTTAACAGTAGAAAACATATTTTTAGACTGTTACAGTATATATCCTTTTTTGTTGACATCTCTTCTTTATTTCCATTAGCTGTGAAGGGCGATTGAAATTACTGTGTTTACTATTGAACAAATAGTGATATGATACATGATAATTACCACAACAGTGTTCTGTCTTTTCTTATACCCTTAAAATGTGCAAAAATAAATCTGTTCTATTAGACCTTTATTCATTGACAAATAATTCCGCATTCCAAGCGCCCGATCAATCGCAGATATTCTAGCGATATCTCATCATTTATTACAAGATGTTTCAAATTCAACTAATAAACAGTATGTTTAGTATATTGAGACAACACATGAATGAACTGAAACTTCTGTAGCATCCGTTCTGTTTTTTCATGCTCAAATTTAAAGAATTTGTATCACAAGCATTCTATCATGCACTACACAGCGTAACCGGTGTCATACAGGCCGCTTTCAGTTTTTCTTCAGCATTCTTGATTGCGTTTTCTCTGCGATTTCTTGTGTTGAAGATGTTGGAATTGGGGCAATAGTTGCCTTTATCAGACGTGGGTCATCAGGCGGTAGGTGCACCTTTGATCTTAGAGGTTTGTCTTTGTGCCCAACACAGAACTTGTCTAAAATGGCAACTTGCAGTTCCGGGATGTAGCTATAACTTTTAGGCACCTTTACTTCCACAGTCTTATAGTTGTTGGCGCCTTTAGAATACCTTCTGTGTTGCCTAAAAAAAACAGTTATACGATTTTAAATAATTGAATCAGATGTTTTTTTTGATTATCAACTTCTCCAAAATAATGTACAGAGCATTGAGCTCAAGAGACTTTTCACTTGTGCGATGACTGGACTACCTCTTGGGACTCTATGATTGTACCTACTGAAACCCCAACTAAGGGAGGTGGGTGCATGAGCTTTCGTCCCTCAGGTTTTCTGGTCGTACCCTACATTGGTTTTCTCTTTAGCTGCAACTACTATGGTTGTTCAGTACGATTCTGGATACATCCTGAGATGTTTATTATTTTGTATGTATATCTTTAGTTAGTTTCTCTGGATGTGGACTTTATTGTTAGAGATTTCCTTTTGATGGGATGTAGTTTTGTTTACACTGTCTTGTCTATTTGGGCGCTGAAGACAGCGAGGATTGTGCGCATATAAAATTGATTCAAGCTAACCAGTAGACCTTATTGCCTACTGACCGTTCCAAGTCGGTAACCCTGTCTTCACCACCCTTTCTGTTGTTTTTTGTCTCTTTCATTGTAGTTTCAAGTCCTTGTTTGCAGTACAGTGCGGACCTACGATGCCATTGCGTTCGGACGCTGTGGTTTCTATAGGACCCTATATATCATTTTGCTCAAAGTCGGAAGGCAGCAATCTGTCCACGGCTTAAACACGCAACTGCCGTCACAGGTCAAGGATGCTATCAACCAATGCCCTTTGTTTATAAAAAGAACAACATAGGAAATGTATCGCTATATAAAGAAAACTGCTAGAACATATTCAGTGAAAAAATTCGTTCAAATAGTTTGTTTGTTATTTTACGTCATTTTCAACACATGTAAGGTTATATATGACGGCCGATGGTTTTGTGGTGGAGGCAGAACACCCACTTTTCCTGGGTTGAACCAGTACTCTACACCTCCCACTATCCATAAGAATCGACACTTCCTCACAAGTCGAGCTCCCAGTGAGATTTGAAACCCGCAGCGGTTACAGGCGAGAAGGTTTACAATGTAATGTTGTTTACCCCTTGGCCACAGATATGCTTTTGTTATAAAAGATACAACCAATAACATTATAGTAAGTTTGGACACACTAAATCTTTTCTCATGTACGATCACGACTCTGTATCGTCACAAAGTCAAAAGATAAACTAGAATGTTTACAGACAGGTAGAAACCTGTATTATTATGATTTATTGGCTGTTTATTTCCTTTCATATTTAAGAATGTTTATATTTCTGTAGTTTAGGGTGAGAAGGTTCTTTCTCCATATTTTATCTCGATGTACATGTTTATTCCTGTTAGGCGCCATATAACCTTTCATGTGTTGGTGCGCCTTAAAACTCCAATTCAATTCAAATTATATTTCTATGAGTCCAAATTGTAATGTGAAACCCTACCTAGTCTGATTATCTTTTGTCAGCTTGGCAGGCCTATTGAGGTGCTTGTTGTAGTCTATTGCTGCCAACTGGCATCTGCATTTGTAGATTGGATACCTAAAAACGAGTGTGTATTATTGAAAAAGTGCATGTCTGATAGATATCTTATGAATATGCATTAGGGACAACCTATAAACAATATCACTAGCAACAGACACATTTTCATTAACCGCCGAAGAAAAGAAGAATGCAAAAATAAGGCAATAAGAGCATAAACAAGAGCACCGCCAACGGTGCAGACGCTTTATTACAATTGATACATACAAACTTTAACCAAGATTTCTGTCGAAATAAAAGCAGGAGTTACATAAAAGGGACCATAATTCTGTCAAAGTAAAAGCCATCGTCGAAACCCACGTTTGATTGATTACGTTATACTCCATTCATCACCCGTGGGACATTACGCCTGATTTCGGTTGTATTCAGTCCAGAACAATGCGGCAATCTGATTGGCTTACCCATGTTTTTATGGTAATTGGGATATCCAATGGGATCGCTCGTTTTATACAGCGTTCGTCGAAACACTCAAACTGGCGTCCGAGTATGAAATCGCTTGTCAACGGTTCGGAATACCGAAATTCCAACAATTTCAGAGCGATGCGTTAAGGCAGTTGCTGTGTAATCGTGACGTATTTTTGTCAATAAGAACTGGTGGAGGAAAAAGTTTGGTTTACCAAGCTTTCCATTTGTTGTGGCGACATCGTCATCAAGGTGAACATTGTCAAGTGTTGATCATCACGCCACTTCTTTCAATAATGAAAGAACAATGCGACTATTTAGGTAGGTCTAACATGCGATAAAAATTAGATAAAATAAAAATGTGCCAGCATAATATGCAACCAGACCGTGGTTAGACCCCCACACCCCACAAACACACGCAGAGAGAGATCTACCAACTGATCTATGCAGACCGCTTACACAATTTCTTACCCATAAGTATCTTTCTGTAATGTGACCGTACAAAACTTGTAAGCTCCGTGTATTATGCAGGGGGAGTAAACAGAACAATGATATTCATAAAAAGAAAAATATTTGACCATTATTAGCTCTACTGATCAGAGATCAGCAGAGCTTATGCTGTAGTGCGGCGTCCGTCGTCCGTCCGTCCGTCTGTCCGTCCGTTAACTTTTATTTGTAGCGACTACTCCTCTGAAACTACTGGATGGATATTCATAAAACTTTACAGAAATGTTGCCCATGAAGTCTAGTTGATCCTAGCAAAAATTCATGTTGATGTGAAATCCAAGATGGCCGCCAAAGCTAAAAGTAGATTTTCAAAATACAAGTTTGTAGCGACTACTTCTTGAAAACTATAAGTGATATTGATATGGGACTTTTTCTAAAATGATCAGCATGACATGATGGTTATCCGAGTCGAAAATCGTTTTGATTTGACGTTAAACATGGCTGCCAGCTGCCATCTTTGTTTACATAGAGTTATATAATGAAAACTTGTAGCGACTACTCCTCTGAAACTACTTGACGGATTTTCATGAAACTTCACAGGAATGTTGCTCTTGATGTCTAATTGATCCTAGCAAAATTTCAGGTCGGCCGGAAATTAAAGATGGCCGCCATGGCTAAAAATAGATTTTCAAAATGCAAGTTTGTAGCGACTACTTCTTGAAAACTATAAGTGATATTGATATGGGACTTTTCTAAAATGATCAGCATTACATGATGTTGGTCCTTGTCAAAAATCATTTTGATTAGATGTTAAACATGGCTGCCAGCGGCCATCTTTGTTTACATAGAGTTATATAGTAAAAACTTGTAGCGACTACTCCTCTGAAACTACTTGGCGGATTTTCATGAAACTTTACAGGAATGTTGCTCTTAATGTCTAATTGATCCTAGCAAAATTTCAGGTCGGCCGGAAATTCAAGATGGCCACCATGGCTAAAAATAGATTTTCAAAATACAAGTTTGTAGCGACTACTTCTTGAAAACTATAAGTGATATTGATATGGGACTTTTTCTAAAATGATCAGCATGACATGATGGTTATCCGAGTCGAACATTATTTTGATTCGACATTAAACATGGCTGCCAGTGGCCATCTTTGTTTACATAGAGTTATATAATGAAAACTTGTAGCGACTACTCCTCTGAAACTACTTGACGGATTTTCATGAAACTTCACAGAAATGTTGCTCTTGATGTCTAATTGATCCTAGCAAAATTTCAGGTCGGCCGGAAATTTAAGATGGCTGCCATGGCTAAAAATAGATTTTCAAAATGCAAGTTTGTATCGACTACTTCTTGAAAACTATAAGTGATATTGATATGGGACTTTTTCTAAAATGATCAGCATTACATGATGTTGGTCCTTGTCAAAAATCATTTTGATTAGATGTTAAACATGGCTGTAAGCGGCCATCTTTGTTTACATAGAATTATATAATGAAAACTTGTAGCGACTACTCCTCTGAAACTACTTGACGGATTTTCATGAACTTCACAGGAATGTTGCTCTTGATGTCTAATTGATCCTAGCAAAATATCAGGTCGGCCGGAAATTCAAGATGGCCGCCACGGCTAAAAATAAATTTTCAAAAAACAAGTTTGTAGCGACTACTTCCTGAAATCAAAATCAATCAGTAGAGCTTCAAGGTCATTGACCTCTTGTATAAATATTGGTGTTTTAAAATCAGACAGCATGAAAAGAAGATGCATACATGTACTAAGATGTATACATTTACTACCTCCATTCCATCTGCAATCCCACCTGAGAAAAATTGAATGCTTAGGAAGGCCAAAAAAACAAATAAATATATGTAAAACATCATATGACATTGTTTACAATTTCTGAAAAGAAAAAAATCCCCGTGTAGTGTGTAACCCGGCGCCACATTAGCTACATGTACAGGTCTGTGCTTTTACGGACTGTAAATTTGCTCTGCTTCTTTGTATTGTTATACAACTTTTGAAACGGCATCAATGAAAGAGTACTTGTATTTGCTGTTTTAGGTTCTCTGGGATTTACGGCCACCTACATTGGCAGAAATTCAGATGAAGAGACCGCCATTCTTAAGGGTGAACCTGAATTTTTATATTCGTCGCCTGAAAATATTGTTGGTAACACCAAGTGGAGGGACATGGTTGGAAGTAGCTGCTCAATCAAGCTGATAGTTGTAGATGAGGCCCATACAGTTTTACATTGGTAAGAAAAAGTAAAAATGTTCATAGTTGATCTTGATAGACACGAACATTGGCAAGCATTTGGTTGATCATTGTCGAAAACTCAAGTGATTCATTCCACTATGGGCCTATCGCCGTCCGGGCACTTAGAATATGAATTCTTCCAAAACAAGTGGCCAAGTTGAGTTCATTCGAAAAGAACTAACTTGGCTTTTATCGAACCAAATAATAACGGTCTAAGTTGTGAAAAAACATCTTTGAAAATCCGGATGAATCATGCCCTTTCGATAATTAATTATGACAGAAAACATGCAGTAGTTCAAGTTAAAATATTCATTGACAAATTTAAATAAATTTTAACACCATTCATATTTAAAATTGACAGATCGACTACCGGATTTGAAGCAACCATTTTGTGTACATTTTCCATATGGGCCACTTGTTTTGAAAAACTCTATAATCGTTCTAAAACATCAAATGAATTAATTAGGATAAAACAAATGCATACTACGACTAACTGAGGTTCATAAATAAAAAATAATTTATTAAGAAAATGATGTATTTTGAGATTTATATATAACAAATTGGGTTTGTTCCCAAATATGTGCACCACATTCTCTTGGGGCCTATTTTATGACAGATTGTCATTCTTTTTATCAATACAATTGACTAATACCTAGTCCTTAGTCCTGGAAGTTGTTGCTTTTAGAGGGACAGTATGATACCTCTGAAAAGGACCTCTCAGCAAGTAAAAAATATCGCTTTTATTAATTTCAGGGGAGAATCGGATACGGAGAATGCCCCTTTTCGAGCCTGGTATGGACGACTTGGAGAGATCCGTTCTCTGATAGCTTGTCCAGTATTGCTGATAACAGCCACAGCAAACAGAGCTTCACGAAAAAAACTGCAGAAAAAATTCTGCATGAAGGAATGCTTCGAGATAATACAGAATCCTGATCGGGACAATATCAAACTGTTTGTACATAAATATAAAAGTACTGTGCCTCTGTCTGAAATATTTCAATTCCTTATTGTTATGTTGACGGACAAAAAAGAAAATTGTGAACGATTTTTAATATTTTGCCCTTCTATTAAGCTCTGCGGTAAGTTATTTACCATGTTCATACTTGAAGTGGGCTCAAACATTCAATACATTGAAATGTACCATTCTATCACAACAGATCTTGTGAAAGAGGAAGTGAAAACAGACATGACCAATAAAGATGGTAAAATACGTATACTTGTTGCAACAAGTGCAGCTGGGATGGGGGTAAATTTCACTGGTGTTAAGAATGTTATAAATTTCGGACCTCCGAAAAACATGGACAGTTTTGTACAACAATTTGGGCGGGCTGGAAGAGATGGTTCACAGTCAATGGGACTTTTGTTATTCTATGGTAAACAATGTAAAAATGTAGATCAGGACATCAAAGACTACATTTGTAACAAAACGGAATGTCGACGTCAGACTATACTTGGTGCATACAATGCAGAACCTTCACAAACTTTGGTGAAACATTTATGCTGTGATATTTGTGCAGTAAACTGTTCATGTGGAAATGAAGAGTGTTCAAATTTTCAGCATCCTTTTTTTGATGTACATGGAGACCATGCTTCTTCTTCTTCAGATGATGACAATTTATCAGACAGTTTCTCCAATGCTGAATCTTCATCAGAAAATGAATAGGAATACGTTCGTCTGTTGTATGTTGAGCCTAAGGCAAAACAAATTTATAGGTAGATTCTCATCCGAATCCGTCGAAACAGTACAGGCGGCTTTTATCTTTTCTTTCTTTTTTATAAATGTTCGCCCAATTTTGATGCTAAAAATAACCAATTTTGGACTTTCCGGGAATTCCCCCGAGCTATTGCAATTTAAACAGAATACAGAAAATCGGGCGGACGGGGAAGAGAATCTACATATTAATTCTTAATAACTTTTTGGTCTGGTCTTTAAAAAAATTCTTCCACAGCGCTCAAACGTCATTGCCAGTTGTTTTTTGTATTTTATCTTAAATATTTGAAGTTCTTTAATAAAGATTTACACAGATTTAAAATAAGATGAATTTAATGTTTTCTGCCAGTTTACACAACTGCATTTAAGGTGTAAATCTCACAGATATTTTTGCCTTTGTGCATGACCTGATTGTCCATGGAAATTCTTGGATATTTAATATGCAAATAAAACTGTACAATCTATGTTTTGTTCATTTCCATGAATTTCTTAGTACTGGTTTAAAAATGTATGGATATTATATCCTGTAGTGTTGTGAAATGTACTCATTCGGAATACAGGCATGGACATGGAATAATTGCCACCTGTCCAATACAACCTATGCATTAATGATGGCTGTGAAGTTTCATAACAAAATGAGGAAGACCTTCCAGAAGAAATATTCACAGCAGGTGATTGACATAGGAAGTTACATAGGACGGTCATGATATTTTTCGCCATTCACTGATTTCTTTGTTTTCGGGTGAGCAATACATGAGAGAACCATGAAATCAGAGAAAATGGACATTTTAGACCCTAATCAGAGTGCACGGATGGTTACAATGGCCATTAGGTCCATTTCTCATGGCACATTTATGTTTATGGACAGAATATACTGTTTTTGAAGTCAGTGAATGTATATTGAAAGTTGTTTAATATCAACAGTAAAGCACATCAACAGTAAGGCACATCATGGAATTTATTGCACAATCAGGAAATAATTCTAACAAATATGATAAATGTCATACATTTTGTGTTGAAATACACATAATTACATTCTTTTGTAAACATACAGCATGTATGACAATGAGAAAATCACTTTCAAACCAAAATATATATAGTATTGAAAATACGGTCCGGACAAGCATTTTCTATGACAGAGATCACAGGTCATATTGACCTTATCTTGGTACGCGACACACCGCTATCCCAAGACGTATCCACATACCAAGTTTGGTATCTCTAAGTGTTATAGTATTGAAAATACGGTCCGGACGGCGCTCGATTGTTCACAAGGCTGAAAATGGCATTTTTCAATAATTCAAGGGAACATAACTCTGGTGTTCCTGGTTGGATATATCTGGTTTTCAAACTTATTAGAGCTTTCATTGCTATTAACAATTTGTTAAAGTTTGGTAAAGATCGGATGAAAAATGAAGGTCCTATAGCCTTAACGAGGCAACCAAAACTACAAGCTTTTAGGGTCTCCAAAGCACCAATCTTTTTACATAATCTACATATAAATGCTTGCAATTATTTTTTGGTTTCGGATCCAATTATGTAGTTCATCAGCATCAATACATTGCAAAGGATCTTTGAAAGAGCTAAAGCTTTTCCATTCTAAGTCTTTCACAAAGCCTTTCTTTCTGAGACACTGTACCATACAAAATATATCTTTACTTTTGTCAACTTCAGGCCTGTTCCTTTTAGACCTCGCCGTCTTTGTTGTACGAATCAACTGTTCTAATATACTGTCAACAACCTGGGTTGTCATACAAATCTTTTTTGCCGATCCATATGATTTGTTTGCTCCTTGATTGTTTAACTCCCTTTTAATATTATTAACCTGAATCTCAACACAATTGTCATTTGGAATGTTGTTAGCAATTCCACCTTTCAAGTTAACATTCATGTTCCATTTGTACTCAAAGCCAAGAATTGACACAACATATGAAATCATTCTCCATAACCATATCTTGTACTTTGTATGTTTCAAGGCAGAGTCAAACAGCCATTCATAATAAGCATTTCTGACTATCCTATCGCCATCTCCCATTCTGTAGGAATCACAAGTGTCCCTAAATATCAATGCCATGAAAAGGAAGTGTTTGACGGCATTGCTGTTTTCAACCTGTGTACTCACTTTGTGAAATTTCCAATAGTGTTTGTTAAGAAGGTGTTTTTTGAACCAGGCCAGTGATGTGTATGTACCATTACACAGAGGACATAAATAACTGTCATCAACTTTCATAGCTTCAAGTTCTTGATCATCAGCATTAAGTGATTTCAGGTCCTCGCGCAGTTGTTTAACACTTTTCAGATCACACAATTGCAAACTGTCCAGAACTTTCTTTGACATTCTGTTTAACCACTCTTCCTTTTGACCACTGTTCATCAAAGTAAATACGGGAGGATTTCTAGAGGGTAGATGTCGCATCTTCCATATCCATGATGTCCAGAAACGCAGCAACAATATACGCATCTGTCACATCATCAACAAATTGCTGGTGTGGTCTGAAAATGATATTATTTGGTATGAATAATTTTATATGCAATGGATTATGGCAAATCACTGCTATTTTCAAACACTATAATAACATATATAACATTAAATTGTAATCAATTTCAATAATACTAGTGTGTACTACAAGCAGAATCTAACAAACAAACTCGTTGAATTGATATCCCTCGCCGAATGACATATTATTCTCGCGTGGAAGGGGTGTGTTAGGATTTTTTTAAAATTACTATAACAGGAAATCCACGGAAGTTGATGTGCACCTGTAACACCATTTTTTTAAATCAAAGGGTCATAACTCTGCGATTACTGGCGCAAAGTGGCTAGTTATTAAACTTGAACAAGCCATTATGGCCATAAACAATGTCACCATGTTTTATAACGGTTGGATGATAACTACACGAGTCTAATTTCAGCATTTCTTAAAATCCAAGGGGCATCACTACGGTGTTTTCAGTATTATTTAACAATACAAGGGCCAACTTGTCCAAGATTTCATTGATATACAGCGATTTGCACAACTAGACATCATACCGATGCTTACTGCCAAGTTTCGTTGAAATCCAACAAGGCATAACATTTTGGAGTAGTGCCGATAAGAAGTTTAAAGTAAAAATGTCAAGGGGTAAATACGTCAAATATAAGGACTTTGTCCAAGTTTGGTTAAAATTGCATGAAAAATGAAGGGGCTAGAGTGTTCACAAGGCAAAAGTTGATGGACGACCAAAGGCCAGCAGAGCTAAAAAAAATACAAATGGTTAAAATACGCAAAGATCAATAATTCTGGCATTGCTAGGACGATGAAAAAACATAATAAACCTTCATTTACCTAAACTTTTGGATAACTTCTTTAGGTCCACTAACATCTCTAGGGTTGATCAAATTGCGCAGCTGGTACAAGGAACCACTGTCCATTGAACTGCCCTCCTTGTAGAACAACTGATATATGCCCTGAAACATTTTTATTACTTCATATTATCATGTATATGAAAATATGACTGGTAAGACACTAATATTAATACAAGCAAATCCGTTGAATTTTAAGGCATTGTTATAATAATTGAATTGAATTGGGGTTTTAAGGCGCACCAACACATGAAAGGTTATATGGTGCCTAACAGGAATGAACATGGCAGGCTCATCCTCCATGTACATCGAGTTAAATATGGAGAACGGGCCTAAAACTTTCTCATCCTGAACTGCAGAGTTGCTGCAAATTCTACTGTAGACACTCCATTTACGCTGGAGCCACGTTATAGTGTTTCTGCCACTGCTCTAGTGATATGAGCGAGATGGCACCTGAAACAATGCAGGGGTCATGATGAAGACCTTTAATGAGCATGAACAATAAATGATAAAATGAACATTAATTTGTGGGGGTTCTACCCCCTCTGCCTTCCCCTCCAACGGGATCTGCAGTGGCCCTATTCTTTGCCCCGTAACCAAACGGGGCTTTATTATAACAAATTGTGCCAAGTTATATTGAAAATCCAAACAGCAGTTATGAAGATATGGCTCCAGACGGAAAGATGGACGGACAGACAATGCCAAATTAATATACCTCTGCCTTTGGTGCTGATAAAAAACCTCCAGTGAGATTTGAACCCGTACCGTGAATAATTTAAAGGGACATTTATCAACTCCGGCATTTTTAGCCCAAATGACACTTATTATCCATGAGCTTCATGCTAGAGGGTTAATGCGAAGACCGTGAACATGGCTGTGTAAACTTTCGAAATAAATTAAAACTAATAAAATTCTAACTTTGAACATGTTGAAACAGCGTTTATATTCTGAGTCATGCACTAAAACAATAACCATAGGGTGGTAATTCCAGGACTAGCTCTGCAATTTGAGCCATTTGCTATAATTCAAGAGATTAGAATTTGGCTCAAACAATTTAAAGGGACACACGACAATCTTGATTTTTTAAAAACTCATGGCGTGCTGTTTGTTTTTCAGTAATTTGCAATTTATTCAATGATTAATATTAAAGGGTTTGATGCACTATTTTCAAACAATGTTTATTTTAAAGGGCTCTGAAAAACTTGAAAAAAGCTGAAAGAATTATCAAAATGCCATAAAAAAATAAGGGAGATATGAATTGAATTGAATATTGTTTAACGGCTCATCAACCCAGTATAGGTTATTTAGAGGCTTGGAAGATAGACCAATACCCAGGACCGCCCGGTTTACGTCCCCATCTGACGGACGAAAAGGAGATATGACCTATTGAAAATTTGCAACGAAACATAAATGAAGGTGACCATCTTTGAACGATGACATCATCGTGTCTTTTTAAGATAGATGGCATATGGACAAAATGTCTTTAAAAGCAAAGAAAATCACTGCAAATGAAAAATAAGCATACCAATTATATATTTTACATCTGTATATTTGATTTTAAACAATTTGCAGTTATTTTCCTTGCTTTAAAAGACATCTTACCAATTTTCCATATATGGTATTAAAAACGGCGCGATGACGTCATCATTCAAAGATGGCCTCCTCCATTTATGTTCTTTTATACTTTTCAATAGGTCACATCTCCTTTATTTTTCATGACATTTGGATAATTAGTTCAGCTTTTTTCAAGTTTTTCAGAGCCCTTTTAAATAAATTTTGTTTGAAAATAGTGCATCAACCTCTTTAATTATAAAGCAAGCTGTTTTTGCGTATTATTAACTGTTGATTATATTATACTAATAATATACTACAAACTAAAGTAGAATAAGACTAAAACTGAATGCTTGATAAACACTTCATGATTGACATGTGTTCCTTTAACAATTTACAAGCAATTTCCAGTTTGACTTATAAACTAAAATTGTAATAATTTGGAACTACTTAATTTTCTACCAGAGCCAGCCCTCAATTTGCTTCCAAACATGAGCAAAACATAAAAAAATAAACAAATATTCATTGATCAGTGTTAAAAAGCCATTTGCATTCTTTGTTCTGTATGTATTTAAAAATATTTGTAATCATTTTAGATACATTCATAATAATTTTTTATCATTAACATAGAAGGCTGGCATGGAGCATGTGGGGGACATGTGAACATTTATTTTTACCTCGTGGCCACAACTAAGTATCTCGTTCCCATGACTTAATAAGTAGGTATGAGATAATTATCTCGTTACCTTGTTCCCTTGACTTACTAAGTTGTTCCTCACAACATTTTTCTTTTCACATGTCCCCTCTGTGCTTCCGTAACATAGCCTTTATATAAGTTTTACTGCTGTTTAACACTGATAGCGGATATACAAAGGAAACAAAACAAATGAACTCACTTTCAACAAAAACTCAACTCTGAACTGTTTATATTACTAGTAAGAAGTTAAATTCTCTATGCAGTCCTTCTGGTCTATGGTTGACACCAAACAAACTGTCAAACTGAGTCTTATTATTCTGCATAGCTTCCTGGGCTGAAAATGCTCGTTCGTTTGTAAGTACATCGCCTCCAAAAACAACTCTTTCAAGAACTTTCTTATCGATACAAGGAACTGCTAACTCATGAACTTTCTGCAGTATTTCAATCATGCCCTGGGATGAATTTTCACTTGCATCAACAAGGTCACAGTTCAAAATTACTGATTTTTTCTTTGTGAGTTCTGTAAACGGATGTAAAATATAATCTGGGTATGATTCTCTTACTGGTTCTAAGAACAGGACATACTTCAGAAGTATACGTGAAGTGTGAAATACAAAGTTTTCTGCAACAGCATTCATGTGGTCTTGTGATGGGATCCACTGATCTGAGGGTACATCTGATATATGCGGTTGATGAACTAATGGCATGTTCAAATCATCATATGTCACCCTTTTCTGTTTTACCATGGTGAGAAACCAATGTAAACTTTGTCTTTGTTTCTCCATTGTCATTTTTGCTGGAGCAATGGTGACGTCTAAATTATCTCCAAGAACTTCAATTGGCCTTACATTTAACTTACAAGAATGACTGTTTTTAGAAACTTCACTTTCAATATTTTCCGAAACTACACTTTCATTTGTATTTTCGGACACTACACTTTCAATTGTATTTTCCGACACAACACGTTCAATTGTATTTTCCGACACAACACTTTCAATTGTATTTTCCACAATTTCAACTCTATTTTCCGAAACTACACTTTCAACATTATTTTCTACCTCTTTACTGTCATGAACATTTTCTGCACTTCCACTTCCAACACCAGAAGATGATTGTTTCTGTTCATAGTCATCACACTTTTTTTTTTTATACCCTTTGACAACATTGTCTATTTGTTCCTCTTGTTTTTTAACCAAATTCTTTCTGCTGTTGTGGACACTGGTATACGACACAGACAGCCCGATGGCATGCATAATGGTCAGCGCCTGTAAATTGAAAATAAAAAATAATTCTATTTGAGCTCTTCCATCAGAAAAAGGCTCTTATCACAAGACATTGGGATAAACAAAATCTCAAGAAATGTTTTATACCGGTAACATCATACCAGCTACATGTACATGTAACTATGTAAAATAAGAGTAGGAAATCAATAAAATCATGGAATTATTCAAGGTTACCGCCTATGAACAATCAACAGTCAATTGAACTTTAATATATATATATGATTTCAAACTGATAGTTTAGTGATATATAATATTTTTTCTCGCATTAGGTGGCATTATTATATAACCATCGTCAGATATCGCCGGGTGATTCAATATGATACTATCCAATCCATACTATCATTGTATGAAGAGTATCGGAATCAATCACCCTGGGGTATCCGACGATGTATATTGTTTTTGGTCCAATAACTAATCAAGTTTAAAAAATATATTTATTGTAACAAGAGGGCCACGATGGCCCTATATCGCTCACCTGACTACATAAAATGATATGCACCAATCAAAACTGGACGATAAAACTACGCCGAGTAGAAATCAGCTACGTGACGAACGACTAGCGTAACTTCGCCGAGATACTCCGCGTAGACAAACTCGGCATTCGCCAAGTCGCCAATTATACAGGTAAATGACCTTTTTAGCGGCCTTGAACGAACGACTAGCGTAACTTCGCGGCGATACTCCGCGTAGACGAACTCGGCATTCGCCGAGTCGGCAATTATTCAGGTATTAAAATGACTTTTTTATCGGACTTGAATGTTTATGTCTGAAACAATGATGAACGGCATTCGTACAGGTAATGTACATCTGCATAGATCTACGTGTTTTATTTTTATGTTTGTTTTAAATGTACACTGTGCGTGAAAGTAATAAAGTTACCTTATAGTTGACGTTTGTGCTGCTGTACTCTCAAATGCAATTAAACACAACTGTCATGAGGACGAAATAAATATTTAGTTTTAATCTGTAACGGCAACCAATGCTAGCTTCCAAACACAAAACTTAAATACACACTCTATTTCTTAGCACACGTTGTCTTACACGTTGTCAAGCGCGTTGCCATGTTCAGGACTCTGAATCAGGCGTTTTCATGCAGTGATTCTATGGAAAACGTGTACTTCCCACAGTGATTATTTTTTAAAATGAACTTCCTGATTTGTTTACAAACGTTTTTATACACAATTATAATGATTATTTTCACAATTTTTAACAGTTTCCCGAACTAAATCAGATAATTAACATAAAATAAATTAATTTAAACATACCATGAGTGATGAAAATACCTTACCGTTACCGATTTAAAATATCGATTTTTAATATGAACATGTCAAATTATGATATATTTTTGTGTGTGTTAAGTTTTAAGTTCAACAAACTTCGACGTTTAACAAGTAAAAATATTACTGTTAATTATATTTTGATCAAAGAAATATTTAGAGTCCCATTTCCAAAGAAATCCTGAAAATGATACAGTGAATATTGTGTAACTCCAACACTTCTGACAATATTCGATAACGTTTTGGTATGTTACAATGGTTGTTACATCTCTACTACTTTATATAAAACAGGTGTGCAAACAATGCAGTAAATCCGCAGAAAAACACTAAATATTAGAGGTAACGGTAGCGATTCTTTGTAACGGTAATGACACAGCTGTAACGGTAGTGTCGTTTGTAAAGTATGTATCTGTTGAAACTAGGCTATAAGCCAAAATTATGGGCTAATTACTAGATAATGTTGGGTCAGTTGGTAGTACATAGAAACTCCACTAGCTCAGTTGGTAGAACGTGGACAATTGCGGTGAAATTGCACCGCGATTGCGGTGAAATTGCACCGCGATTTCCCGTTATTGTTTGATTTTGTCCATCGCTACATCGCGGATTTGTAAAAAAAAACGTTGTGTGTACTGTAGATAATTCAATTGGTAGAACACTATGCTGAGCTCAACCTCGGTAAACTATCGTTCTGCGTTACAGTGATGACAGCCACATCAACTGATAGTTTAATAACTTTATTGAACTGAAATTGGAACACATCTTCAAACACAAGAACATCGAAACTAATCATGTTACAGCAATGCATTTTCAAAATTAAATCTACCACAACTGTTTTACCACGAACGTTCAGAACTATAACCGTTTGTTCATTCCCAGTGTTAAATACATGTATCTATAGTTCCTTTGATATCAATCGCCACATTTCTGCGTTAATTTGGCAGTGTCGAGATGTAACTTGCTCTGGTTCCTCGATTATGCTGATAATTTTATCCATTCCGTACCATAAGCTATCCTCCATTCTCGGCCAAAAGTAACGGTTTTGACCAACTTTATGCATGACCTAAAATGACATATATATACGTATATTAGTGTCACCACGACCTCATACGAGTGAAACATGTAGTACTATAACTCTTTATTATATTATACTATTTGTAATGCAGACATATTATACGATAAGTGTATGACATGGCGGCATATATATTGTATAGTAATCAGTTTATACTATTATACTATTCTCGGGCACGAAACGAGATTTTGAAACTTGTAATAATTACGCTCGAAACTCGTTCCAAATGGAATCCACCTCAAGAGAAAGAGACGCGGAGACTGGAAGAGAGGAGGCAATGTGGATTAAAGTGTCTATCCTAAGGAAACTACCGACATGGACCAGGTGCGGCTCAAACTCACGACCCCTCGGTTATGAAGCAAGCATTCTATCACTACATTTAAGAAGTACAAACTTAGATATACTTACCTTCACTTCCACCGCATCCTCGTCGACGTCCAATACAACACCTGGGTACGGAACATTGTCATATTTCACCACAATGTACTGACCAATCAACTCCTGCCCCAGCGTTTCCGGTTTTCTCAAACCTCTCTGTGAAGAGATAAACAATTTTATTTTGAATTTAAATCGCAGAAAATATGTAATATAGCAGTACAAAGCAATACTATTATGGTATAAACTAACTAGTGACTATTTATTAGACATGTTGATGGACACCGGCAATCAAAAGTTCACTTACCAAATTAGATATAGGTGCTTGCTGGACAACATTATCATCTCGCGAACTGTTGCTGGTAGGTCGAGGATCCCTTATCTCTGATGTCTCAGCAATTGACGAAATCTGAAAATATTAGGAGGTCGTTATATAATTGAAAGGACTCGTATATAATTATGTGTGTAGATTATATTAACTGGAAAGTGTGTACGTGTGTGTGCATGTGTTCACGATTGATTTATTTAAATATATCTTACTTCAGATTGAAGACCACACACTTCAGTAGTCACCGGATTGAAGCAGTCGCAGTAGGATGGGTGCTGACAAAAGCATGACAGTACTCGGGATGAAAATGAGCGTGGTGCGTGGAGCAGCAACTGAAATAACAAATACAGAAAATATAAATTCCCAAGAATATGTTCCTAATTAATTTGCCACTTAAAAACGAAAAATGAAAAAAATGTTTTCAGCGCAGCATTTGAAAAAATATAATAACATGGCCTTAAAGTATTTATTTGACAAACAACATATCAAGTCGCAATGCTTTAACTGCTAGAACTTTACTTGAAATGTTATCATGTATTTTACACATACATGTTTGTCTATCTTTATCAGTAGGCTTCACTACAAAGAAGGGGCGTAGTCTACAGAACATGCTGTAAGAAATCTGGTTTCCTTCAGACATGTATTTCGAGTGCAGGTTTTTCAGATCATCCGAGAGTAGACAAACTTGTTTTTTCACGCCGTTTCTCGTAAGTGTGGCCTGTTTGTCAGGTTTCATTTTCGAAACATCGTCGCGTTCATAGAACTGTAGCACCTGCTCTTTCATTCTCAAATATTTCATCACTGGTGGACGAGGTGACTTTGGTTTCATGTGACGTCTCGATATTTGCAAGAGACGCTGTGTGAATGATCCTAGTCCATATCTTTGCAGAAGTTCTGTTCCACAAATTAGACTGGAAATTTGACGTTTTTCAATATTGGACTTTGTTTTCAAGTACCTTTCCCTGATATTTCTGACCATAACTCTATGTAATATATATGCTTTCAGTGCGAATTTGCCGGCTGGGATCTTCTCATCGTCATCCTCTTCAGTTTTCCCCAGTTTCTTCTTCAGTCTGTTAAATCTTTTTTTGTATTTTTCTGTTAATCTGGACTGAAAAACTAACTTGACTTTCAACTTTGTATTATCACGGTAGCAAGCAGCCTTCATTTTGTTTTTTTTCTTACGGATTGATTTTTTCATTGCAGTTGATCTGTTGGATCCTTGTGGTATTTGAACCGGGTTGTGCTGTTGAACCTGAGCGGGGATTTCGACAGCATCAGGGGAATTTGGAGGTGTTAACATATTGTTCAATATTTTCCTTTTAGCTTGACGTTTTCTATTATTGTTTCGCCATCTCTTTTGAGCGGATCTGTGTTCTCGTTGTGACATATCCTCCACATTTTTCAGTTGTCCACATTGTCTTCTTCTTTCGTTCCTCTCGCTCTCTTTTGCCTTGTATTGCCCGTGTGCTATTGGGTCATCTCTGATCCTCTTTCTGTAGTTTGCCATTCGCTCTTTTGCAGTAAGAGGCATTGTTTCAGAAGTGTTCTTCTCTGTAAGATGGTATCCTGCGTATCCCTGATTTTATCAGCTAAATCGCAAACTCTCTTGGCCCAGTTCTCTTGTCGGTCGTTAGCTAGGAGGTTGCAAAGTAGCGCTTCAGCTTTCCCAAGTGATTTGTCTATTACGTCTAAACTTTTTTTATAGGCTGAAATAAGTAAAGGGGTCATTATATAGTTGGGAAAGAAATTACATCACATCACTTGGGCTGACTTTAATGGAAAAATAAGTAAAGGGGTCAATATCTAGTTGGGAAAGAAATTACATCGCATCACCTGGGCTGACTTTAATGGAAAAAATGGCACTTTAAAAATTATCTTTAAATTACGGCAGATTCTCGAAACACAGTATACATACATTATTTCAACTTGATATATAATAGAGGAAAATCATTTCGACATTGTTACAGAAAACAACAATCAAGTACTAACTTAAGGTTTATATATTTGAAAATATATCCCTTTAATTAAATAAATTGAGATATGCATGTAAGGAAAGATAAAACTGGGAAGACTGCTTTATATCTTACATTATATGGCAAGTACATGTAAATGTTAAACAAAACAAACATTACCGTTACGAAAAAGCTAACTTTGCCCTTAAAAGCAAACGCGCATTTGTTATCGAGATTAAACCTTTTCCCACCTTAACAATTATGATTTTAGACTCTGCTTAGTTCAATCATTTTCTAGTATGATTACATAAACTAGCATAAAAGTTAGCCATACATATTAAAAAACATTACCGTTACCCAAAATTGACATTACCGTTACAATATTCCATATAAAATATGTAACGGTAAGGTTCGTAACGGTAGTGTAAATCAAATCAAAACATCTGCCATTATGAGCTGTTAGCTGGGTGGGGTAACGTTTGTTTGGGTGGATATATAAACAGGACACATCTACCGACATCACCTAGCTTATATTTTTTCCACAACAACATACATTGCTTTTAAAAACAGCGAACGGTAGAGTAATTTAAAAGCAATATGCATGATTTAATACAACTTACCCAACAGTTTTTCATCAAGGTTGTCAGACCTCTCCATTGTTTCCCATCAATTTCAAAAAGGCGCGCGCTGATGTCTTTTAATGACGTCACGACTAGAGAGTATTCACGGGAGACAACTTGGAAACGTAACAAAATGTGATTCGTAACGGTAGTGTCAAAATTAGAGGGACACTTTATTGGATGTGTATAGCTCCCGATATGTGAAGGAGACTTATTAAATAACCCTTATATTCAAACTCTCAATATAAGCGCATCATGATGAAGTCGTTTTAATGCACTTTTACTTGTGAAATAACGTTCAAAAGACGGCGTTTTCCCATTTAATCACATATCGGGACATAGGGATTTTGCCCTACTGTGCATCATACAATAGTAAAATTCCAGAAAACGAGACCTATTAGCAGTGTAAACTTTTCCATATGCATAATAATTATGGTATGTCATCTCAAAACCAAACATAAATGACAAGTCTATCATAAGTATGTAATATAATAGCACAATTAACCATCAGGACAGCCAATGTGCATTTTCTATAGAAGCACTGGTGTATTGAGCAGAGTTACGATATTGTAAACATGTACTTTACATGTACATGTCGCAGTAACCAGGTTAGATCACGCTTCCATTACACTAGTATAGATAATTAGGGACGTATCGTGGTATTCTCTTGGATAAATAAAATATGTTATGTAATATGTATACTGAGTAAAGTACAGTATATACATGTGTAAATACATATTTCGTTTGCGTGCCTGATTGCCTTAGATGTTTTGTGGTATGAACCTACGTAAGTGGATTTTAAGACCAACTTTATAAAAATATTTGCTGATTTTGTCAAATACGAGGTTTGATCAACAAAAAAAGTTGATACTGGCCTTATAATTCCTTAATTACAAGTTATTTGGAAAAAAAAACATATTATGAATCTAGTCCGTCCATTGACAATTTCCTAGACATATGAAAATGTTCAAAAGTATGCTTTTTTAGCTCGACTGATCAGAGATCAGCAGAGCTTATGCCGTGGTGCGGCGTCCGTCGTCCGTCCGTCTGTCTGTCCGTCTGTCTGTCCGTAAACTTTTATTTGTAGCGACTACTCCTCTGAAACTACTGGATGGATATTCATGAAACTTTACAGAAATGTTGCCCATGAAGTCTAGTTGATCCTAGCAAAAATTCATGTTGATGCGAAATCCAAGATGGCCGCCAAAGCTAAAAATAGATTTTTAAAATACAAGTTTGTAGCGACTACTTCTTGAAAACTATAAGTGATATTGATATGGGACTTTTTCTAAAATGATCAGCATGACATGATGTTGATCCTAGTCGAATATTATTTTGATTCGACCTTAAACATGGCTGCCAGTGGCCATCTTTGTTTACATAGAGTTATATAGTAAAAACATGTAGCGACTTCTCCTCTGAAACTACTTAATGGATGTCCATGAAACTTCACAGGAATGTTGCTCTTGATGTCTAGTTGATCCTAGAAAAATTTCAGGCTGGCCGGAAATTCAAGATGGCCGCCACGGCTAAAAATAGATTTAAAATAAATAAATTTGTAGCGACTACTTCTTGAAAACTGTAAGTGATATTGATATGGGACGTTTTCTAAAATGATCAGCATGACATGATGTTGATCCTTGTCGAAATTTATTGCGATGCGACTTTAAACATGGGCGCTAGCGGCCATCTTTGTTTACATATATATATATAGTAAAAACTTGTAGCGACTACTCCTCTGCAACTACTGGATGGATATTCATGAAACTTTACAGAAATGTTGCCCATGATGTCTAGTTGATCCTAGCAAAAATTCATGTTGATGCAAAATCCTAGATGGCCGCCAAAGCTAAAAATAGATTTTTAAAATACAAGATTGTAGCGACTACTCCTTGAAAACTATAAGTGATATTGATATGGGACTTTTTCTAAAATGATCAGCATGACATGATGTTGGTCCTTGTCAAAAATCGTTTTGATTCGAGGTTAAACATGGCTGCCAGTGGCCATCTTTGTTTACATAGAGTTATATAGTAAAAACTTGTAGGGACTACTCCTCTGAAACTACTTGACAGATGTCCATGAAACTTCACAGGAATGTCGCTCTTGATGTCTTATTGATCGTAGCAAAATTTCAGGTCGGCCAGAAATTCAAGATGGCCGCTACAGCTAAAAATAGATTTTTAAAAAATAAGTTTGTAGCGACTACTTCTTGAAAACTATAAGTGATATTGATATGGGACTTTTTCTAAAATGATCAGCATGACATGATGTTGATCCTAGTCAAACATTATTTTGATTCGACGTTAAACATGGCTGCCAGTGGCCATCTTTGTTTACATAAGAGTTTGTATAGTAAAAATGTGTAGTGACTACTCCTCTGAAACTACTAGACGGATTTTCATGAAACTTCACAGGAATGTTGCTCTTGATGTCTAGTTGATCCTAGCACAATTTCAGGTCGGCTGGAAATTCAAGATGGCCACCACAGCTAAACATAGATTTTTAAAAACAAGTTTGTAGCGACTACTTCTTGAAAACTGTAAGTGATGTTGATATGGGACTTTTTCTGAAATGATCAGCATTACAAGATGTTGATCCTTGTCGAAAATTATTTTGATTCGACATTAAACATGGCTGCCAGTGGCCATCTTTGTTTACCTAAAGTTATATAGTAAAAACTTCAACTTGTAGCGACTACTCCTCTGAAACTACTTGACAGTTTTTATGAAACTTCACTTCACCTAGCTATCAAAATCTATCAGTAGAGCTTCAAGGTCATTGACCTCTTGTTTTGTTTTTAGCTCTTCTGATCAGAGATCAGCAGAGCTTATGCCGTGGTGCGGTGTCCGTCGTCCGTCCGTCTGTCCGTCCGTCCGTCTGTCTGTCCGTCCGTCCGTTAACTTTTTTTTGTAGTGACTACTCCTCTGAAACTACTGAATGGATTTTCATGAAACTTTACAGAAATGTTGCCCATGAAGTCTAGTTGATCCTAGCAAAAATTCATGTAGATGTGAAATCCAAGATGGCCGCCAAATTTAAAAATAGGTTTTTAAAAAACAAGTTTGTAGCGACTACTTCTTGAAAACTCTAAGGGATATTGCTATGGGACTTTTTCTAAAATGATCAGCATGACATGATGTTGGTCCTTGTCGAAAATCGTTTTGATTCGACGTTAAACATGGCTGCCAGCGGCCATCTTTGTTTACATAGAGTTATATAATGAAAACTTGTAGCGACTACTCCTCTGAAACTACTTGACGGATTTTCATGAAACTTCACAGGAATGTTGCTCTTGATGTCTAATTGATCCTAGCAAAATTTCAGGTCGGCCGGAAATTCAAGATGGCCGCCACGGCTAAAAATAGATTTTTTAAAAATATGTTTGTAGCGACTACTTCTTGAAAACTATAAGAGATATTGATATGGGACTTTTTCTAAATTTATCAGCATGACATGATGGTTATCCGAGTCGAACATTATTTTTATTCGACGTTAAACATGGCTGCCAGTGGCCATCTTTGTTTACATAGAGTTATATAATGAAAACTTGTAGCGACTACTCCTCTGAAAATACTTGACGGATTTTCATGAAACTTCACACGAATGTTGCTCTTGATGTCTTATTGATCCTTGCAAAATTTCAGGTCGGCCGGAAATTCAAGATGGCAGCCATGGCTAAAAATAGATTTTCAAAAGACAAGTTTGTAGCGACTACTTCTTGAAAACTATAAGTGATATTGATATGGGACTTTTTCTAAAATGATCAGCATGACATGATGGTTATTCAAGTCGAACATTATTTTGATTCGACGTTAAACATGACTGCCAGTGGCCATGTTTGTTTACATAGAGTAATATAATGATAACTTGTAGCGACTACTCTTTGAAACTACTTGACGGATTTTCATGAAACTTCACACGAATGTTGCTCTTGATGTCTAATTGATCTTAACAAAATTTCAGGTCGGCCGGAAATTCAAGATGGCCGCCATGGCTAAAAATAGATTTTTAAAAAAAAGTTTGTAGCGACTACTTCTTGAAAACTATAAGAGATATTGATATGGGACTTTTTCTAAAATGATCAGCATGACATGATGGTTATCCGAGTCGAACATTATTTTGATTCAATGTTAAACATGGCTGTCAGTGGCCATCTATGTTTACATAGAGTTATATAATGAAAACTTGTAGCGACTACTCCTCTGAAACTACTTGACGGATTTTCATGAAACTTCACAGGAATGTTGCTCTTGATGTCTTATTGATCCTGGCAAAATTTCAGGTCGGCCGGAAATTCAAGATGGCCACCACAGCTAAAAATGGATTTTCAAAAAAACAGTTTGTAGCGACTACTTCCTGAAATCAAAATCAATCAGTAGAGCTTCAAGGTCATTGACCTCTTGTTTGTTTTTAGCTCTACTGATCAGAGATCAGCAGAGCTTATGCCGTGGTGCGGTGTCCGTTGTCCGTCTGTCTGTCCGTCCGTAAACTTTTTTTGTAGCGACTACTCCTCTGAAACTACTGAAAGGATTTTCATGAAACTTTACAGAAATGTTGCCCATGAAGTTAATCTTAGCAAAAATTCATGTTGATGTGAAATCCAAGATGGCCGACAAATCTAAAAATAGGTTTTTAGCTCTACTGATCAGAGATCAGCAGAGCTTATGCCGTGGTGCGGCGTCCGTCCGTCCCTCTGTCCGTCCGTCTGTCCGTTAACTTTTATTTGTAGCGACTACTCCTCTGAAACTACTGGATGGATATTCATAAAACTTTACAGAAATGTTGCCCATGAAGTCTAGTTGATCCTAGCAAAAATTCATGTTGATGTGAAATCCAAGATGGCCGCCAAAGCTAAAAATAGATTTTTTAAATTCAAGTTTGTAGCGACTACTTCTTGAAAACTATAAGTGATATTGATATGGGACTTTTTCTAAAATGATCAGCATGACATGATGTTGGTCCTTGTCGAAAATCGTTTTGATTTGACGTTAAACATGGCTGCCAGCGGCCATCTTTGTTTACATAGAGTTATATAATGAAAACTTGTAGCGACTACTCCTCTGAAACTACTTGACGGATTTTCATGAAACTTCACAGGAATGTTGCTCTTGATGTCTAAATGATCCTAGCAAAATTTCGGGTCGGCTGGAAATTCAAGATGGCCGCCACGGCTAAAAATAAATTTTCAAAATACAAGTTTGTAGCGACTACTTCTTGAAAACTATAAGTAATATTGATATGGGACTTTTTCTAAAATGATCAGCATGACATGATGTTGGTCCTTATCAAAAATCGTTTTGATTCGACGTTAAACGTGGCTGCCAGTGGCCATCTTTGTTTACATAGAGTTATATAGTAAAAACTTGTAGCAACTTCTCCTCTGAAACTACTTGGCGGATTTTCATGAAACTTTACAGGAATGTTGCTCTTAATGTCTAATTGATCCTAGCAAAATTTCAGATCTGCCAGAAATTCAAGATGGCTGCCACAGTTAAAAATAGATTTTCAAAATACAAGTTTGTAGCGACTACTTCTTGAAAACTATAAGTGATATTGATATGGGACTTTTTCTAAAATGATCAGCATGACATGATGGTTATCCTAGTCAAACATTATTTTGATTCGACATTAAACATGGCTGCCAGTGGCCAACTTTGTTTACATAGAGTTATATAATGAAAACTTGTAGCGACTACTCCTCTGAAACTACTTGACGGATTTTCATGAAACTTCACAGAAATGTTGCTCTTGATGTCTAATTGATCCTAGCAAAATTTCAGGTCGGCCGGAAATTCAAGATGGCCGCCATGGCCAAAAATGGATTTTCAAAATACAAGTTTGTAGCGACTACTTCTTGAAAACTATAAGTGATATTGATATGGGACTTTTTCTAAAGACATGATGTTGGTCCTTGTCGAAAATCGTTTTGATTCGACGTTAAACATGGCTGCCAGTGGCCATCTTTGTTTACATAGAGTTATATAATGAAAACTTGTAGCGACTACTCCTCTGAAACTACTTTACGGATTTTCATAAAACTTCACAGGAATGTTGCTCTTGATGTCTTATTGATCCTAGCAAAATTTCAGGTCGACCGGAAAATCAAGATGGCCGCCACGGCTAAAAATAGATTTAAAAAAAATAAGATTGTAGCGACGACTTCTTGAAAACTTTAAGAGATATTGATATGGGACTTTTTCTAAAATGAATGTTGCTCTTGATGTCTAATTGATCCTAGCAAAATTTCAGGTCGGCCGGAAATTCAAGATGGCCGCCACGGCTAAAAATAGATTTTCAAAAATCAAGTTTGTAGTCACTACTTCCTGAAATCAAAATCAATCAGTAGAGCTTCAAGGTGATTGACCTCTTGTTAAAAAACAAGATTGTAGCGACTACTTCTTGAAAACTATAAGTGATATTGATATGGGACTTTTTCTAAAATGATCAGCATGACATGATGTTGGTCCTTGTTGAAAATCGTTTTGATTCGATGTTTAACATGGCTGCCAGCGACCATCTTTGTTTACATAGAGTTATATAATGAAAACTTGTAGCGACTACTCCTCTGAAACTACTTGACGGATTTTCATGAAACTTCACAGGAATGTTGCTCTTGATGGCTTATTGATCCTAGCAAAATTTCAGGTTGGCCGGAAATTCAAGATGGCCACCATGGCTATAAATAGATTTTAAAAAACAAGTTTGTAGTGACTACTTTTTGAAATCTAAATCAATCAGTAGAGCTTAAAGGTCATTGACCTCTTGTTGTTTCTACACTAATGCGCATGCGCGACATCTTGATCCGGTGTAGACGATTTTCCCGCGATATTTATTTATAGAAAAACTTACGGGACGCCGTTAGTTTTATCGAAATCACTTTAATTTATAAAAAAATGAAATTTCAGATGAATACATATCGTTTTTAGGCTAACCAAATGGTAACCTTTTGACACATAATTAGTTTATTTTGATACGTTTATGTTGGTTAAAAAAACACCACATTGCCATGTGTCCGTTTAATTGTCCTCAATTATATTATAATTTTACTCCAATTAATATACCACATATCAATCGATGCCGAATTCGCTAATTACCATCCCACTTATAGTCAGTATATTTCTATCAATCTCCCATGGACATTACAGATATCGCCGCCACGTGTCATAAACAAAGTCCAATCATTATTTTCACACAACAAACTAATTAAATGACATGCTAATCCTTTTAATTACCTGCCCAGTAGGGGCAATGTTTTCACAGATATAGATAAGACGGTTGGTGTTTATTTTCTAGATCATTCGGAAAACTCGTTCTTGATCCAATAAATCATAGCAATTACCCAAAAGGATTCGCATATTGCAAAATTTTGGAACTCAGCAGAAAATACCGTGAGAAATGGAGCTCCCGGCGGGAGGCTGGGAAATTTCATGAAATCCCGGGAGAAATAAGCTCCTGGCGGGAGATATCACATGTATGCTGATGTTCTCCCTTTAATGCTGTTTAATTGTCAATCGTTACTTACATGTGGCTTTAGAATGTTGCTAGAGTTGTATGGACTGGTCATCTGTTCAGATTTAGAAAACTTTGCAATAGTGAGATTTGTTTCAGTTTCAAAGATATGTATTTATATAATTTAATAACTGAACTAATCAGTCGATATGTTAAATTAATAATTGACTTGACAACTCGGACTAGTCCTTTAGTATCTTAGATTTTAGACTCAGTTACTGGACTTACAAGTTGTATATTATTTTAAGCTACTAGACTTAACAGTACATAGTGTAAACTAATCGCCTGGTAACTATGTAAGACTTATTGACTGGACTTGTCAGTTAACATGTTATGCTTACCAGGGTAAATAACCCGATTGGCACCTCCAAACATCCTCTCAAATGCCTGATCAGGGCGATAGTAAACAGAGATCTCATCATCCAGTCGTCTCCCTGCCGATTTTGAAAAGATGAAACTCTCCCCGCTCCATGGCTTGATATATAAGAGGGTCCTGCTGTCTACTGTCAGCTCCCACCTTCCTCTCACCGAAATGACCCAGTAAGACATCCAGATGTTGCTGCTCCCATCCATCTAGATTCATGGCCACCTGAGGATATGCTCCTGGCTGAAATATGTAAGAGAAAATTGCCAGCTTAACTATATAATTATATAGTAATAAATAGCATTAGAACATATTTGTGAATTAATTTGTACCATTTTGTAAATAGGGTTACATGTCTAATCAACTGCTCTAAAAAATTTAGTGTTAGTATAAGTGTTTATTTATCCTCGTTGTTTTGTTTTGAGCATTTTTTTTGAGGAGGCCTCGGTTTTTTGTCTCGTCTGAAGTACTGATAAAGTGTGAAATTCGTTCTAAGTATTTCGAGAATCAATCCAAATTTGGTCTAACCATTACACCGCAACGGTGCAAGGAATGCCTTGTTTTTTTGGTTTATTGAATATGTTTATTGCATGTTAATCAGAATGGTTTAAAACATTCAACATGTAAAAAAGTTCTATGATTTACCTGCATTGCTTCCATCAAGTCGAGGTTTGGGAATCGCCCACAAATATTGTCAGTGACAGCATTGATGAAGGACTCTTTATCCTGAAAGAATTGCTGGCGTTGATCACAGTGGGAGGAATTGCTGGTGTTGATCACGGTGGGAGGAATTACTGGCGTTGATCATGGTGGGAGGAATTGCTGGCGAGGAATTGCTGGCGTTGATCATGGTGGGAGGAATTGCTGGCGTTGATCACGTTGGGAGGAATTGCTGGCGTTGATCACGGTGGAAGGAATTGCTGGCGTTGATCACGGTGATCATTTCTGTCATGCTCAGTCTTAAGTTGGACGGAGAAGTATTTCTCGTGGTCCAGGTGTTGGAAGAAGGCCCCAAGATACTGGTCATCATGAGTCTTCAGGCCCTCAAGTGTGTCCAGGACTCCGCTAATCTGTCGGTATTAGAAAAAAAAACACTCGGCATTGTAAAACCAAGCAACAACAACAACAAAATATGTTTATCTAAATACGTATCTAAAATAAAAATCCTCTTTCAAATAATAAACAAATTGCTACTTAGTGTTTCTCAATACAAACATGAAATTTTCAACTGGCACTATCGTTTGCTTATATGCACACATTTCTTTGAAACTGGAAATTATTATATACAGTTGAATATTTGAATTTACCTGTGATCTAATAGACATAAATGATATGTCCCTGTACTGGAAAACACGGCTAAAGTGGTTGATAACCGCCAATACATCTCCCACTAGGTGCAGGAGTGCCACATACTTTTCCTCTTCCAAAAGTAGCATGAGAGGCTCAAAGTTGTGGATTACTGCACAAACACCTTCCCCTAGGCAGAGCCATCTAATTTCAAACACCTTTAAAAATGATCACATATTGTACATATTTTTCAAACAGCTGACAGCTGTTAAAAAATATAAAACATTTTCAATACGACTTTAAGGATTTGTCCCTATTTGAACATTGTATAAGTGTTGTTTGTTTCCAGTTCCATTCTCAAGGTAATTGCAGCATAGTAAACATTCAGCATAGCTGATTCAGTAAACTATGTAACATCAAATTATGTCTTTTAGAAGTCTACCAAATAAGTTTAGCATTTGCTCAATAATACATATATTTTTTGACCATGGAATTGTTTGTAGGATCAGCCAAATTTTCAATTTTATGATAGTAACTAATAGCCGAAATGTAAGTTAGGACTGTGGAAGCAGATAATCTATTAGTAAAGCAAAAAGATATAAAAAGCAGTATCTGCTCAATAGAAGCTCGAATTGTTCTGTTTGTTTCAAACGTCTTGTTCAAAAAGTCCTCATAGACAGCAAGCGCTCTCTCATATGTTTTCCGACTTGACATGGATAATGAGTTGTGAATTAGTTCTGAGGCCACCTCATTCAAAGACTCAACATCTCCTCCAGTATTTCCATGACCACTGGGTTCTGGAATTGGCATAGTTGAAGGACATCCTGAATCTGAGTGGATATGGTATGGATATACCAATGACCTGGACATCAGCGTAACATACGCGAATCTCAAGTACTGTATAGTCTGTTGCACCGGTTGAACTACTGTGTGACTATATCTCAAAAACAAAATAAATGAAGAAATTATAGAGAAGCATATAATTAGTCATACGTAAATGGCTAGGACATTATGATGTACATATATAGACAATTACATATACATTACACATATACCGAGCAACTAAAATATTGTGGGAAACGCGTTAATGCGAAATACATAATTCTGAGATAACACTTCACTTATTAGTCAGAAGTGGATAATTTTGACCGTTTTTCCGCAAAAAGGATGGCTCCCCTGACTGATATGAAATAGTGACGCATACCAGAAGGTTCGTTGATGTGTACACCCTTAAAATTAATAAACTCTGTGAGGGAATGAGAAGAGAAGTTTCTCCCAGAGTGAAACCAGAAGTGTATACAATTACTGATTTGCAAAGCTTCCTGTAACAGCGAATTTGTCAAGGCAACACGGTCGTTATAAAATCTGCCACATCTGCAGCGTGGAAGGATTTCTGAAATTAAAACAATTTCCGCTCCCTCTTCAACCTAAGATGCTTGTAGATTGGTCCTCCACGATTTTCTCCTCCCTCATCCTCTCCGTCTTCTCCATCTCCGTCTTCCACTCGTGCCAGTAGCTTGGAAATGTCTTTAAACTTCTGCAGGCGATTGGGGCTATTATTTACATGTTGGTATATCTGCCCAACAATCACCTGCAGAGTTTTGACATTTCGGACACCACTGGCAATTTTACTCACCACAAGATGGAGTCTGTGGTTTACACAACTTTAGTCACACAGAAGGGGTTGGATAGTTTGTGTAATCCAACTACCCCGTTCTTTTCACTTATTATAACCTGGGCCCCATCCATAGCCAGTCCAATGATCTAAATTGTAGGATTAACATTATAGGGTTGAATTCATGTTTTGTAGTTTATTGAAGTCTTAACTTTCCTAAATCATGCATGCGATTAATCATAGCTTAAACTTCAGTAATGAAACTACTAGTACTTCTTATAACCATATTTTTGGTTTGAAATGCAATTAGTTGTTCAAATGTTACAATGCTCACTATCGTCATCGTATGTCATGTAACAAATACATAAGAGGTGCAAGGTTGCATTCCTAATTGCATCATCAAAGTCATTAAACCATTACTAGTAGTTATTTATTCACTTTATCAACGTAAGCTCTTTTCTTACCTTCTTTGTTTCTATGCCGTATGCATCAAATACACTCTCCAGACAGCGATAGATGGTCACTGCCTTACCGTCTGAGATGATGGTTATTACTGACTCCCCAGCAAGGAATCGAACAGTGAAAACCACGTGCTTCTCGCTGGAACGATCGGTTGATTCCTCTAACCCAACTGCTATAAATGGTGCTCTCTTTAAACACAGGACGGTTCTTTTCACAAGTACCTGCAACATACGTTATGAATTATAATCGTTAACAGTTTAAATTGCTATATCTTTTGGTCATGGCATTTTACAGGCATCTTGCTTATTGAAACACCAGTATTTAAACATGTTCATCAGTAATACTCAGTCGTTAACTGTAATTAACAGTATTAGAAATTCTAAGAGGGCTTCAAGGATGTTGGTTTTCCAATGTAAGAGTGGATAGCATGTTAGACCCGGACTCACAGGTTCGAGCTTGACACTGGCACTGGGTTACTTCTGTATGTCCTTAGTGTAGTCTGTCAGATAATGACGCAAGAAATCAGAGCAATATATTTGATAGTAAGAGAAGGGCATGGTCCGCAGTTACCTATGCACCCTTCTCTCTCTGGGGCGGCTCGAAATAACCTAACAATGTGATGACCCGTGTAACAAAAGCAAATCGTGTTAGGCATAGCCTTTGATAATATATCAAATACATTTTACATTTAGATGGTAGGTTACGCTTACATATTGTGTAGTTTCACGATACAGGTTTGACTAATAAATAAATATAATAAATATAGCTTCTGAAGTTGATAACTTCATTATCGTCTTCATATGGTACCTCATTCATTGCAGTCAGAAGTAGATTAAATGACCACGGTGATTCTTTGATAGAATTCCCTCCCCTTTGTAGTTGGCAAATATCTTTAGAGCCATTCTCTCGCTGTAGATTCAGAAGTGATGGGTATTTCTGTTTGGGACTTCCTCAACTGCTAGTCAGTACGCAGTTTTTAAAGCTGCAATGTACGATTCTTCTCCTTTTCGTCCATCACCTCGTTTCATGCAATGATGGTTGTGCTGAATCAGCTCCAACTGCAGCCCGCATGTGACCCTCTGATGTCATATGAGTGTATTTTTTCCTTAATAGTAAAAAGTAAACAGTCAGTAGAACGTACCATAGTGAAGTGACTGTAAGAGTCAAGCGTGTACAACAGAGGCAATCTTACATAATTGGTATGTACTCTACTTAAATTCGAAGGGCTGGAATGGCGCAGTCAGTAGTGCGGCGGATTTGTAACTGGAGGCCCTGGGTTTAATCCTCCATGGTGCCACTGAGTTCCGTCGGTGTGTTCTTGGGCAAGACACGTTTCCTTAGCCTCGTCTGGAGGATGGGGACGTAAACCGGGCGGTCCCGTGTATCGGTCTTTCCTCCGAGCACGTTAAAGAACCATAGGACTCTATTTGATAATAAGAGTAGGGCAGGTTCCCGGATTCCTATGTATCCTACCCCTCTCTCTGGCGTGGCTCTAAATAACCTATACTGTGTTGATGAGCCGTTAAACAACATTCAATTCAATTCTACTTAAATTCTTATTCATAAAGGTAGCGTGAAACCATAAGAGCTATGATTTTAACAGCTAAGCATGAACATGACAGCCAATGATCCAAAGCCAGATAAATTCCAGCTCCTGAATCTAGCAGGTCGATAATATATGTATCATATGCATGTATATAGTGTCGTATTGGGTAATTCCTAGCTAACCCCAGAGAAAATTAAAACTGGAATTCCACTGGAATACCACTGGAATACCAGTGACCATTCCAGTGAAATCCAGTGGTACATTTTGCCAGAATTACATTGAAATGCCAGTGGTATAAACACTGAAATACGGACATTATTCCAATGGAATAGTCTCTGAAATTTCCACTGGAATTGCAATGAAATTCCGGCGAAATTTAACACTGGTATTCCATTGAATACAATACCACTGGTATTCCATTGAATACCACAGGTTTTCCACTGAAAACCACTGATATTCATGTGAATAACACTGGTATTCCATTGATATTTCTGTGAATATCAGTGGAATACCACTGGTATTGTCAATGGAATTCCTCTGGAATACCACTGGGATTCCTCTTGATTTCACTGGAATATCAGTGAAATTTCGCTGGAAATCAGCAAATTTCTAACAGAAGAAAAGTGGAGATTTTGTAAAACAAAGCCTATGTTCCAGCTAAAAAAATGTACAAATGTTTCAAAGCATCTTGTAGGGCAGCAAGAAACTAGACATAAAAGGCAACACTCCTTAAATTTTCAGGAAAATCCAACCAGTAGTTTCGTGAGAGTAGTCGCCACAAAAGAAGTTTACAGGCAGATGCCGCACCATATCATATATAAGCAGCTCTGCTAATCTTTGATCAGTAGAGCAAAAACGCAGATAAAATATCAAATAAACACTTTTTTATGACATATGAAGTGTTTTTTCTCTTAGTGGAGCAGTATTACTCTGCTCAAAACATGCATACTGCACAAAATTAAAAAAATTAATGAATGTACACAAAATTAATATGAAACAGATGTCAAAGCATTGTGCAATTTTTGCAAATTATTTTTTTCATATATGATATGAGAGGGGAATTGCCCTAATTAAGGTGGTAGAAAATTTGCCCTGTAATATTGACTCACCATTGCCTAATTCTATATGATTATAATTCTTTCAGATTGTATTTGAAATTCTTTCATCGATTCTTCTTCATCAAGAAGTGTGACCATGGTAAAGAAAGGGCTTGAATGCATTACACCCTTTTCTTGTACTAGTATATGCTAAATATTTTGAATTCCTTTCAAAGAGAAAGGCAGGAAGATCAGGCCAAACAAAAACATACCTACCTGTGTTTCTGGTGGCCCGACCGACCCTATTTTTACGGGAACGACCCTAAAACTTTTTATGAAATTCTTTTTTTTTTTATTTGTTCTGAACAATGATTTATCACAATATATCGAGGTAAACTGACATCACAGAGCAACTTTCAGCTGTATCATCAACTTGTATGGGGTTTATGGGATAAATACACGTAGAATCTCACAATATCTTGCTCCAAAAAAATGCCTACCTACCGACCCTATTTTTTTTAAGAGCATGCAATAGGAAACACACCTATGTTTTTGTTTTGCCTAAAGAAAAAACATGAGCAATCTATGAGTTTCCTTCCCCTTTGTCATTTTAAAAGACGAGATATATAAATATCACTGTAAATTAGAAATATTTTTATATGCTCAATTGATTTTTTTGCTAGTTTGACAGAGTGCTATTAAAAATGATGTTTAATCACCTCGTTCTAAAATGATTTTAAATCAACATATTTACATGAAAGAAAACAAAACAAAAAAATCTTCGTGGTATGTGTGCATACACGATAAGAAACCAGTCGGGAGTATTCCATTGTGATTAGGATATTTTAAAGCTCTGTAATCACTGCAGATACGTAGGAACATTGCATCTGATTAAAACAATAAATTTGAGCTGGAATTTCCTCATCTCAACCCAATACATGATCCTATTTAAAATTCTTATATCATTCTTGACAGAACAAAAATTATTGGTAAATTATACAAAAAAAAAGAGTATAATAATGGACCTTTTGAAACGGCCGAGCACAACACATGCAAAATATTGCAGTCTCAGTTTGACAGACTGTTCATGAGCGGTAGTGAAATATGCTAGCTACCGCTAGCCCTTGGTTGAGCAGAACTCAATATTCATAAAAATCAACAGTACAGAATTTTAGCCATCCAGACAAAGTCTAAAAACAAAAATGAAGTGATTGTCATATGCTGGGACAGCATCAGTTCGAAAATAAACTGAATTTTTCAAACAGGTATTGCTCTCCTCATAACATTAACTCAAAAGAGAAGGTTACAAAATGAGATGTCCCTGGAAGACAATGTAACAATGTTTATAGGGTAGTTTAGTTTAAATTAAAAGTTTATACTTACATTTTTCAGTGCAACTTGAAAGAACACGATTACCGGTACTTTTAAATGCTTTTAGAAATCTTTGATAAACTATATCAGTTTAATGTTAGTGTAATAATTAACCTCTCTTATAGTATTTAAGAGTTCTTTAAGAGTTACTTGATTTAAAAAACAACAACAGAAAAAACAACACTTGTGTTTAAAATACACTCATGTACAAAGATAACTAGAAAATACAAATTTGTTATGACAAAAGCCTCAAGAGCAACCGAGTCTCTCTTTTCTTTAATTCAGAATTTTATATACTCCTTTTCTTAACTTCCTGATTTTGTCATTTACACTGTTCACTATTTGTTCCCACTTGTCCCCATCACTTTTGTAGATGCTGGAGGTGTGACCTAAAGTACAAAAAAAGAAAAAGATATAAATTTAACAAGAAAATAAAACACAACAATAACAATAGGTTCTTGTATGTTTAGTTTTTTAGCTCTTCTGATCAGAGATCAGACAAGCTTATGCCGTGCGTCTGTCCGTCCGTAAACTTTTTTTGTAGCGACTACTCCTCTGAAACTACTGAATGGATTTTCATGAAACTTTACAGAAATGTTGCCAATGAAGTCTAGTTGATCCTAGCAAAAATTCATGTTGATGTGAAATCCAAGATGGCTGCCAAATCTAAATATAGATTTTTAAAAAACAAGTTCGTAGCGACTACTTCTTGAAAACTCGAAGTGATATTGATATAGGACTTTTTCTAAAATGATCAGCATGACATGATGTTGGTCCTTGTCGAAAATAGTTTTGATTCGACGTTAAACATGGCTGCCAGTGGCCATCTTTGTTTACATAGAGTTATTTAGTAAAAAATTGTAGCGACTACTCTTCTGAAACTACTTGATGGATTTCCATGAAACTTCACAGGAATGTTGCTCTTGATGTCTAAATGATCCTTAGAGTGAGGGCCATGTTGTCAATGTAGAAAAAAGATCTTGTCAAATCATCTATGAATTGGGGTTTGACTATACAGCGATGATATATTTTTGGTCCCCTTTTATTTTTGCTATACATCAATGAAGCCTTCATATCTCAACAAATAAACATAGGTCTGTATGCAGCTGACTCCACGCTATAGTGTTGGTGGTATTTCAGAGTATTTGCAATAACTTAAGGTTGGTAGTTAATAGGTTTGCATTATGCTGCAAATGCTCCATTATTGCCTGTACTACTAAAACATTCCAAAAGGTGTATAAACAACACGATGTATGTAAAAAGACATACCGAGGAAATAAAACACAGAGAAAGTTGTTCCACACCTATCGACATTGCGGTAACCAGTCCGTAACCAGACAAAATTGACCCCGAGGCAAATGAATTTTCGGGGTGGGGGAGGCCTTTTTCGGCATTTTGGCATATACCTCAGGATCGTCGTTTGACCATTTTGGGGCCGAAATTGGGCCCCATTCCCCACCCCTAAATGTATTTATTTTCCCCCCTTTTCCTGTGAAAAATATCCCTTTAAAAAAAAAGAAATTTTATTTGAATAAATTTTCAAAATACAAGTTTGTAGCGACTACTTTTTGAAAACTATAAGTGATATTGATATGGGACTTTTTCTAAAATGATCAGCATGACATGATGTTGGTCCTTGTCAAAAATCGTTTTGATTCGATGTTAAACATGGCTGTCAGCGGCAATCTTTGTTTACATAGAGTTATATAATGAAACTTGTAGCGACTACTCCTCTGAAACTTCTTGATGGATTTTCATGAAACTTCACAGGAATGTTGCTCTTGATGTTTAATTGATCCTAGCAAAATTTCAGTTCGGCCAGAAATTCAAGATGGCCGCCATGGCTAAAAATAAATTTTCAAAAAACAAGTTTGTAGCGACTACTTCCTGAAATCAAAATCAATCGGTAGAGCTTCAAGGTCATTGACCTCTTGTTTTTGTTTTAGCTCTACTGATCAAAGATCAGCAGAGCTTATGCCATGGTGCGGCATCCGTCTGTCCGTCCGTCTGTCTATCTGTCAGTCCGTAAACTTTTTTTTTGTAGCGACTACTCCTCTGAAACAACTAAATGGATTTTCACGAAACTTTACAGAAATGTTGCCCATGAAGTCTAGTTGATCCTAGCAATATTAATGTTGATATGAAATCCAAGATGGCCGCCAAATCTAAAAATAGATTTTTAAAAAACAAGTTTGGAGCGACTACTTCTTGAAAACTCGAAGTGATATTGATATGGGACTTTTTCTAAAATGATCAGCATGACATGATGTTGGTCCTTGTCGAAAATCGTTTTGATTCAACGTTAAACATGGCTGCCAGCGGACATCTTTTTTTACATAGAGTTATTTAGTAAAAACTTGTAGCGACTACTCCTCTTAAACTACTCGACGGATTTCCATAAAACTTCACAGGAATGTTGCTCTTGATGTCTAAATGATCCTAGCAAAATTTCAGGTCGGCCGGAAATTCAAGATGGCCGCCAAAGTTAAAAAATTAATTTTCAAATACAAGTTTGTAGCGACTACTTCTTGAAAACTATAAGTGATATTGATATGCGTCTTTTCCTAAAATGATCAGTATGACATGATGTTGATCCTTGCCGAAAATTATTTTGATTCAACGTTAAACATGGTTGCCGCCGGCCATCTTTGTTTACATATAGTTATATAATGAAAACTTGTAGCGACTACTCCTCTGAAACTACTCGACGGATTTTCATGAAACTTCACAAGAATGTTGCTCTTGATGTATAATTGATCCTAGAAAAACTTCAGGTCTTCCGGAAATTCAAGATGGCCGCCACGGCTAAAAATAGATTTTCAAAAAACACATTTATGGCGACTACTTCTTGAAAACTGTAAGTGATATTGATATGGGACTTTTTCTAAAATGATCAGCATGTGTCATGATGTTGTTCCTTGCCGAAAATCGTTTTGATTCGATGTTAAACATGGATGTCAGCGGCCATTTTGTTTACATAGAGTTATCTAGTAAAAACTTGTAACGACTACTCCTCTGTAACTACTTGACGGATTTTCATGAAACTTTACAGGAATGTTGCCCTTGATGTCTAAATTATCCTAGCATAATTTCAGGTTGGCCAGAACTTCAAGATGGCCACCATTGCTAAAAATAGATTAACAAAATTCAAGTTTGTAGTGACTACTTCTTGAAAACTATAAGTGATATTGATATGGGTCTTTTTCTAAAATGATCAGAATAACATGATGTTGATCCTTGTCAAAAATTATTTTGATTTGACATTAAACATGGCCGCCAGCGGCCATCTTTGTTTACATTGTTATATAATGAAAACTTGTAGCGACTAACCCTATGAAACTACTTGAAGGATTTTCATGAAACTTCACAGGAATGTTGACCTAGCTATCAAAAATCTATCAGTAGAGCTTCAAGGTCATTGACCTCTAGTGATTTTTATTTTGTTTTCAGAAAAGTAGAATAAAAAATACTCCAAAAAAAAAAAAGGAGTGTATATTAATTAATTAACCCATTTCATTCGGGATACCGATCCTTCAGTAACTACCCTTTCTATTCGGGATACCGATTCATCAGTGTGTACACATGTGCTCCATAGAAACGTGTGAAAAACGTCATTCGAATATGTGCCCGGAAATAACAAATTCAATAACGCATGCGCACTGATTTCTGTTTACTTCCGCATTTTTCAAAGTAGAAAATTCTTTCAAAAAAGTGATTTTGAGCTTGTTTTTTGTGATTTTTTCGGGGAATTTTTCAAAATGGCGAACATTGACGATGTATCGAGTGAAGGTAGTGACATTGATGTCTGAAATACCTCCGATTTTAGTTCTGAAGACTTCGAAAATGAAAGTTTTGACGACAAGAACGTTCTGAATGTACGGGGTGAAGACCTGCTGTTGGTCGGCGACGGGCAGTCCGCGACTTCAGGGTTTTTTCGCCTCGGATATGCCGACTGGATTACGGATAACTTTACTCCAAGAAATCCTGACCCGTTTATTGTACATCATCCACAGGAATACAAACCCCATAACTTTTTTGATTTTATTTGGGGTGATGAGCTGTCTAAACACATGGTTACAGAAACCAACCGGTATGCAGACCAGGAACGAACATGGAATCCGCTCCTCCCTTTGCCCCAAAATAGTGGTAACTTTTGAACTACTCAATGGATATTGATGAATTATGGTGTGTGATGAAGTGCTTAAAATTCTCTGCAATATATACACTGGATTATTGGAGGAAAAATGGATATTTACCACAGAAAACATACCTTGAAGTCCAGGTATGACTTTTTTATGTCCCGATTCGCACGCTTCCCCAAAGTTTATAATTAAAAAGAAACCTTTTTTACATGATTTCTGCCTTTTTATTTATATCAATGTGTAGGTATTTCAAATATATACACAATGATATATAGTTTTGTTATGTTTATGTTAATACTTACTTGGTAAATTATAAAATGTAACTATACCGATTTGAATTTGTTGCTGTAGCATAATTCTGAAAATGTTCAGATATTCAGGACTTATTATCTGATAGGGTTCCAGAATGAATGGGTTAAAGGGAATGTAGCGACACAGCCAAACAAGCTCTGTTATTGAGAGTTCTGGAAAACTTGCAAAAAGTTGAAAGAATTATCAAAATTGGATGATAAACAAAAAAGATATGCCATTTAAAGGTTGTTCTAAAACAAATATGGAAGCCGCCATTTTTAGAACTATGACGTCATAGTTCCATATTCTCATATATGGAATATTGATAAATATCATTTAAAACGAAGAAAATCACTGCAATTCAATGTATTGTTTTTGCTTGTCCTATAAAGCATTATTGCCATCAAGTATTACATATTTTTCATACAGTTGCTGTCATTCTTTCCATATAAATCAATAATTGTTCATATTTATAAATATTCCAAATATGGTCATTTAGAACCGTGATGTCATAACTCTCAAAATGGCCACTTCCATATCCGTATTAACAGAAACTTCAAATGATCATATCTTTTTTGTTTATCATCCGATTTTGATCATTCTTTCACCTTAATTCAAGTTTTTCAGAACTCTCAATACTGAAGAATTGGTTTGGCTGTGTCGCTACATTCCCTTTAAGAGTAAAAAGGATACAGGAATATTGCAATTGCAGTTTCAGTGTCATTTACTTTCGTCTCTTGCTCTTTTTCACATCTGATGAACAAGGTTATGGAAGAAGTGTCTTGGTTAAGGACACATTGAAATAACTCTTGTGACGACAGTGAGGCTTGAACCCAGTACCTCCGGATCCGTAGTCCAGGACGCTACCCACTGAGTCACGCTGGTTCCATATTTTAACTTACATTCTCTCATATTAAAACATGAAGTTAATATGTAATAGTTATTTCTTTGTGCCTTTCTCTTATTGTCATCCATTGCCTTCTTGTTGTGCTGAGCATTGCCATATACAGTTACAGTTTGGACTTCCTCTTTCGTGACAAGAAAATCAATATGTTAAGGGCAAGTTTTTCTGCTGTCTTGGCAGACTTCTCACACCTCAAAAGGGTTTCTCTGTTCATCTTAACGTTGAATCTGCAACAAGATCTGTAAATAATTATGAATACACTTGTAGGTAAAACGATAAGGTTTGAAATTTAATATTACTTTACTTTGAAGTATGAATTAATTAGCAAATAACTAGACTGAAAATAAGTACTGATAAAGTTGATCTGGAAAGTTATATTTGTGGTTTTACGGTTTGATATCTCCTTTTACAGTCTCAAGATAGTTTGGAAGAAATGTCTGTTTTAGCCATTTTTGATAATTTTAGAAAGAAGAAGGAAAAAAAATGAATCAAAAGGTCACCTGAACATTATTCACTTTTACTGAAATACTGAATTTAGTCTAAAGAGCAGATTTCCTCAACAGAATATAGAAGCCAATAAACCAAGAAATGTTATAAAGAGTTTTACAAATTTAAAAATAGTTTTTAACTTTATCCATCACAGCACTTGTGCAATTTAAATGAGCATAAGTTACAAACAAAATTTACAGAATCAAAACTATTCTAGATTAATATCATGTTACAGATGAGCTGTTAACCGCGGCAGTAGTGAAATGGTTAAGAGCGCCTGCCTCTCATGCGGGAGGTTGTGGGTTTGATCCCAGGTACTAGTAGCTCCCTTTCTTGACGTTCAGCATTAAAAGGGTGGCTCTATGATTGGCCGGCCAGGTGTCAGTATAATGTGACTGGGTGGGGTATCATGCCATGTGTCGCCGGCGTGGTATTCCAGTGAGGCAGCACTATAAAACGAGCATTGAGTTCACTGCTACAAGTAGACACCGTCATGATATGACTGAATGATTGAGCTGTTAAGTATGTTAACAAAGGCACCATTTACATGGAGTTTCATTTATATAAAATAAATAATAATTACTTTGTTTTCAATCCTTTCAAGTGCATTGATTATGTCATCTTGTCTACTGGTGGATGGTACTGGCGTTGAATAGGTCACTGGAGATCCTATATTCATCATCTTTCTTGGGAATCTTCTAGGAGGGGTGGTAATTAGACTTAATTGGTGAAAGAAATATAAAAAGATCGGACAGGGAAAGTAGCTCAAGATGATCTATTTGGATTACACTTCCTCCGTTCGTCCGTCGTCCGTCCGTCGTCGTTAACTTTTGCTTCAAACCGCTTCTCGATGTAGTTAAAAATATAGTTAAATCGCTTTCGAATTATAGATGTCTATATGACAGTTTATTCAGTTTTAATTATTTTAAATTGAATTAATGATATCTTAAAATCAAATATAAGGGATCTATATTTCAACTGAATTATAGCTATTTATAATTCATTTTAAAATATCTATACATCGATTTATAGATATCTTATATTCAAATTATAGATATCTTTATTTCAATTATATAGATATCTATAAATAGTGATTAAATAGTAAATCCCCAATTTAGATATATGATATCACGGAACAATATAAAAACATCTTAAATCTGTTTATACTGTTTATACTGTGGTCGAAGCCGGTGTAAACCAACAGGTTTCTTAGGCTCTTTTAGAAATGGTTGTTTTCCCAGTCTGGTTATGAATTTTTTCTTTTCATAGTGAAAGACTTCCGGTTCCTTTTTAGTTTTTCGGTCTGAATTTATTAGGATGATTTGCCCAGTATTTATTTAGCCTACTTTTAAAGGAATTGATGGTGGGTGCCTCAATCACTGTGTCCGAGAGTTTGTTCCAAGATTCTACGACTCTGTAAGCAAATGAATTTTTCCTAATATCAATTCTTGCTCTTTTTTAGCTCTACTGGCCGAAGGCCAGCAGAGCTTATGGGATGCCGAGTTGTCCGTCCGTCGGCGTTAACTTTTGTCTCGTTAAGAGGAAAGGGCCTTCATTTTTCATTCGATCTTTACCATACTTTAACAGGTTGTTAATATCAATGAAAGCTCAGATGAGTTCGAAAACCAGCTAGATCGGACAAGTAACAGCGGAGTTATGGCCCTTGATTTAGTTAAAAATGCTATACTGCTGTATTTTGCCTCGTTAAGACGATAGGGCCTTCATTTTTCATCCTATCTTTACCAAACTGTACCACATTGTTAATATCAATGAAAGCTCGGACAAGTTCGAAAACCAGCCAGATCGGACCAGTAACAGCAGTTATGGCCCTTGATTTAGTTAAAAATGCTATACTGCTGTATTTTGCCTCGTTAAGATGATAGGGCCTTTATTTTTCATCCTATCTTTACCAAACTGTACCACATTGTTAATATCAATAAAAGTTCGAAAACCAGCCAGATCGGACCAGTAACAGCGGAGTTATGGTCCTTGATTTAGTTAAAAATGCTATATTGCTATATTTTGCCTCGTTAAGACGATAGGGCCTTCGTTTTTCATCCTATCTTTGCTAATCTTTACCACATTGTTAATATCAATGAAAGCTCGGACAAGTTCGAAAACCAGCCATATCGGACCAGTAACAGTGGAGTTATGGCCCTTGATTAGTTAAAAATGCTATATTTTGCATTGTTAAGATGATAGGGGCTTCATTGTTCATCCGATCTTTACCAATCTTTATCAGATTGTTAATGTCGTTGCAAGCTCAAACAAGTTTGAAAACCAGCCATATCGGACCAGTAACGGCGGAGTTATGGCCCTTGATTTAGTTAAAAATGCTATATTTTGCCTCGTTAAGACGATAGGGGCTTCATTGTTCATCCGATCTTTACCAAACTTTATCAGATTGTTAATATCAATGAAAGCTCGGTCAAGTTCGAAAACCATTCATATCGTATCAGTAACAGCGGAGTTATGGCCCTTGATTTAGTTCAAAATGATATATTTTGCCTCGTTAAGATTTTTCATCCGATCTTTACCAAACTTTATCAGATTGTTAATGTCTATGAAAGCTTGGTCAAGTTCGAAAACCAACCAGATCGAACCAGTAACAGTGGAGTTATGGCCCTTGATTTTGTTAAAAATGCTATAATTTACCTCATCATACGATAGGGCCTTCACTTTGCCAAACTTTAGCAGATTTTATGACTTTCTTTTTTATATATTTTTTTTTTATTTTTTTATTATTTTTTTTTAAATATTTTTATTTTAAATTTTTTGAAATCTTTTTTTGTGAATAATTTCATTGAATATTTTTATTTATTTTTTGAATTATTATTTTATTTTTTAGATTTTTTTTTTTTATTATTAGGCGTAAAAAAAAAAGTTGTTTGTTTCCACTAACCCGACCGACCCTAAACTTTTTTTTCCGATTTTGGTACGAAAATTTTTGGGTACGAAAGAAAATGTTTGCGAAACGTAGACGGAACGAAATAAATGAGTACGAAAAACGTATTCATTTGGTTGTCCTCGTTTTTATTGTCAGCAGTCGATCCAATATGGCAGCCTCCACGGATCGGCCAACGTGTATTTTGGCCGTGAATTTGGGCATCTGCCCTCACAATAACAAGCCTATACAAAAAATTTCAGTGTGTCTACTCTCTTGGACATTCTACAAACTATTTCTTTCATATCATCCTCAAGCCATCAACCTTGTGAAGACCCTGGTTTCCACCAACATCAATGGAGAAAATTCTTACGAGGTTTTGTCACATTTCCTTTTTTGTCGATAAATTTAAATCCTTTATAATAGCTGTTAATTGTAAGATAAAAAAGTACAGAAGTAAATATTTATCAAGAAAATTTTGCTCTGAAACACCATGATGTTTGATGGTATTAAAACTGTGTGAAATCAAGTTTTCACTAGTATTTTTAATGGTAAAAAATGATAGCATGCATTTAAATTCATGTTGTCATTTTTTACCATCAAAATACAACAGGCACTTGAAATTCTGTCACAACTGTCAGGTCTCGAAAAATCCACTCGCCCCTCCAGCAGTTTGTGAGTGTTTTTGTCAGTTCCAACGAGTGTAAAACTCCTGCCACCTTGTCGTTACAAATTGCTAAATGAAATTGTACAATGCTGTAGGTTGATACTATGTATAGCACAAAACTTGCCTTGTCAATGATAAACTGTGTACAATGCTGTAGGTTGATACTATGTGTAGCACAAACATGCCTTGTCAATGATAAACTTTGTACAATGCTGTAGGATGATACTATGTATAACACAAAACTTGCCTTGTCAATGATAAACTTTGTACAATGCTGTAGGTTGATACTATGTATAGCACAAAACTTGCCTTGTCAATGATAAACTGTGTACAATGCTGTAGGTTGATACTATGTGTAGCACAAACATGCCTTGTCAATGATAAACTGTGTACAATGCTGTCAGTTCACATACCTATAGCACAAAATTTGCCTCTTAAATAAAAAAAAAGTTATCGAAAAAAAAAAAGTTATGCCTACCTACCTACCCTATTTTTTTTGGGAATGTTAGCGGAAACAAACAACTTTTTTTTTGGCCTTATTATTATTTTTTTTTAATTATTCTTATTATTATTATTTTATTTTTTTAAGCACTATGTTGGACCAGTCGGACCAGTAACAGAGCAGTTATGGCTATTGATTTAGTTAAAAATGCTATATTTTGCCTCGTTAATACGGTAGGGCCTTCATTTTCATCTTATCTTTACCAAACTTTACCAGATTCTTAAGTTATGACCCTTGATTTAGTTAAAAATGTGTTTTTTTAAGACAGTCACTCGCTTCATTGATGTTATAAGAGCCGTGTTAGCCAGTAGAGCGTCCACAGGCCCTCTTGGGCCTCTTGTTTAAATAGTTTCTTGGAATTTCCCCTTGTTCCAAGATCAGGGGCCTGAGAGAACAGTTTATTTTTGTCAGCTGTATCGATATTATTTAAGATTTTATAAACCTGAATCACGTCAGCCCGCTCTCTTCTATACTCAAGGGTTGGTAGCCCTAGCATAGTGAGTCTGGCATGGTATGGAAAGTTACTGAGGTTTTCCACCATCCTAGTCGCTCTTTTTTGGACATTTTCTATAGCAATTATATCCTTTTTTAGGTATGGGGACCAAACCACCGTAGCTTATTTAAGGTGCTATAACAGAAACATTTCTCTATCCATGTATGTGAAGGTTTTATATATTAGGCCAAGGTTTCTATTGGCCTTAGACACTTTACCACTTATATGATAGGAGAACTTCAATTTTGAGTCAAATGCTCCTAGGTCTTTTTCATGTATTACCTTGGTAATTTCTTCTATTTTGTTCGAATTATCCTTGATATAGAATACATTGGATTCATCATCATTATTACCAATATGTAGGTGTTTACACTTTTTAGCATTAAATTCCATTTACCATTTTTTAGCCCATTCACATGCAGTGAAGATACTGTCTTGTAGGTCTATCTCACGCTGTGCTATTTATGCATGTGTACAGTTTTGTATCGTCAGCAAAAAGTTTGGCGGTGCAGGACATGGCGTCTGGGAGGTCATTGATATAAATAAGAAACAAAACAGGCCCAAGAACACTGCCCTGGGGAACCCCGCTTGTGACATCCCTGAGTTCTGAGACCTGCCCATTGACCATCACCCTCTGTTTTCTATTTGTTAAAAAGTGCTCTATCCAGTCATAAAGCTTACCAGTTATACCCATAGATTTAACCTTACTCATTAAGCTTTTGTGGGGTACTTTGTCGAAGGCCGCTTTGAAATCCAGATAAATGACATCGACTTCTTCACTGCTATCAATAGCCTCTGACCAATCATCAAGACACTCCAATAACTGGGTAGCACAGGAGCAGCCCCGTCTGAAACCATGTTGGTGAATTGATAATAGTTGGTTCTCGATTAAATGGTCAACCATTTCTATTCTAACAATTTTTCCATTATCCGACAAGATATCGGTGTAAGACTGATTGGTCGATAATTTTCCGGCTTCGCCTTTTTCCCGGATTTGAAGACTGCAGTCACATTGGCTGTTTTCCATATTTCTGGTAATTTTCCTTCATCCATGGTTTCCTAAGAGATTTGTAAGTGGAGCAGTCAATGTATTCGCACATTCTTTGAATATTCGAGGGTGGAGATTATCTGGTCCTTGTGATTTAGACTTGATTTGAATTAATAGTTTGTTGACAATTTCCTCTGTAATGTTGATGTTTATTAATTTAGAACAGTTTGGTTTTTCTTCCAATATTGGTATAATATCAATATTTTCATTGGTAAATACAGATACAAAGTGGTTATTTAGTACTTCCGCTTTTTCGTTGTCATTCCTCGTTATACCGCCATTGATATTTTCTAAGTTACTAACAGAAATTTTCGTTTTGGTGTTTGATCGGACGTATTTCCAGAATAGTTTGTTGTCAGTTTTGATTTTTGTTGCCAAATCCTTTTCATAGTCATATTTACATCTTCTCAATTCATAGATAACATTATTCCTTGCTAATTTATATTCGTTGTAGTTTCTTTCATTTTTACAGTGTTTATATTTTGTCCATTTTCTGTGCTTTATTCTGATGATTTTGATTGCATTTTTAGCTATAATAGGGTTATTTCTGGTTCACCTTGGATTGACTCTGCTCACTGGTATGGATTTTTCTAATAAATTGATAATGGTTTCAGCAAAGCTACTCCAGGCCTCAGTTATTGGTTTTTCCCCTATCACATCGTTCCAATCGACATCATCCAAATCACTATTCAATTGAGTATAATCACCTTTATGGAAGTTCAATTTTGGTGTATTGTTGACTTCAAGGTCGAAATAACAATTGAATTTAAAGTTAAGCGTTATGTGATCACTTTTCCCAAGACTTGGGTCATAGTTGATTGATTCAATCATATTTTCCTCATTTGTAAATATGAGGTCAATTAAAGAGGGTTCATCACCAGCTCAATATCTGGTTGCTTCAATAACATGTTGAAATAGAAAGTTATCTCTGATACTTTCAAAGAAGACACTTGCAGGGTGCTCATACCCACAGGTGGGTCTCGTAATATCCCACTTGATTTCTTTAAAGTTAAAACATTTGATAAAATTTTGCCAAAAAGGCCAGGCAGTTTGAGATTATTTGAACAGTCACTATTGGGGCTTCTATATACACAACCTATTATAAGTTTGTCAGTATTGTGGAGTCTTTCTTCACACCATACAGATTCTTTGAAATCAGAGTCTGTATCAACCAAGATTGCATTTAAGCTTATTTTTGTATAGATTACTACTCCTCTACCTGAATGTAGGTCTGAAGTATGCATATCAAAGCCATCAATTTGAAAGAATTCTTCAAACTGGACTACAGTTGAATATTTTGGTAAAATTTTGGATAAGGCAATAATATCATAGTGATTAGAATTAATTAAAGATGAGAGCTCAGATTTTTTCTCTTTGGTTAAGCAGTCAACATTTGTATACAGAACACTCAAACTGCCCACCTTATTGACCACTGTATTTGATTTATTAAAAACACGTCCTCCATACGGACTAAAATCTTTGTCCTAGTGTCCATGTAATCCAGGATATTCTTCATCACTATTAGATGTAGATGAAAAATTATTATCCATGTTAGGTGGTAATTGGGTTAACCCACCCACAATTGTAGTTTCGAGGCCTAAAGTGTCAGAGAGCAATGGGTTGTCTAGATGTTGATTTTCAGGTTGTTGCTGTTCAACTATGGTAAGATCACCTGGTAAGTGTTCAATATTACTCTCCGATATATTGGCGCCCCTGAAGTAATTGTCCAGAATGTGTCCTGAGTCGTGTTGACTAGTAAGAATGTGCTGGTTAGGCTGACTTGGTTGTATTTCCATATCCTCAGTCACCAGATCATTCACCTTAGGGGCAGCCTCGGACCTAGCTATCCTTCTCTCTATTCTTTGTGACGATATTGAAAATATCGATCAATTTGTTTATCGGAACAGTAAAGTACAAACAGACATGTTATATTTTAATAAACAAATGTATTTAATAATAAAGTAAATACGGAAGATAGTTAGATAGGAAACTTGAAATAGAAAGAAAAGAAATATCGTGGAGTTTTAGACAATCACTCAATACTAATATAAATACTTTCTTTTTTGAGTTCACAAACTCAAATGTCAAACACTGTAAAATGTCATATAATTCAACGTCCTTTCTCAAGTTTATTCTCTGTCTATCTATCTATCTATCTATATATCCTGCATCAACCTCTTTCGAGTGACCTATGCAGCTGCGCGTCTGTGCATTAAAAGTTAAAAGATATAGCATCCTACTAGTAAAATAAGACATTTACAAATGAGTGTGGTGAGCATATATGTGTCCTTAAAGGAAAGTGAATGTTAAGTTGTTAGTGCCAAGACTTAAATTCAGTCAAAAATTTAAAATAAACATTTAAATACAAAAAATTGAAATTGGTTTAAAAACATATATGCTCACACTTAGTAAGGCATAGGGTGGTTGATCTTGCATACTTCCTGTTTGAATGCATTTAAATCGGGGAGCATGACAACATTTGCTGGCAGCCTGTTCCAAATAACAATGGTCATGGGGAAAAAGGAGTATTGGTAGTAGTTTGAACGGGTATGGACTTGTCTGTAAGAAAGGGGATGCATATTTCGTGTCAATCTGAGAGGTTGCTCGAAGTAGTCTGGTAATGGGATCGCTACTAGGCTGTGGACAATTTTATAGAATAATACAAGTCGAGTATCTGCTCGTCTTTGTTCTAATGTCCGCCAGCCGAGACTATCAACCATTTTACTTACACTATCATAGGGGGAATAATTTTGTTTTACCCACCTTGCAGCTCTGCGCTGAACTCTTTCTACTTTCTTTATGTTCTTCTGTGTGTTTGGGCTCCATATTGATGAGGCATATTCCAATTGAGGTCTTACCAGAGATTTATAAGCGCTCTGCTTGACATCCTCATTTTTGGTCTATATAATATCTAATTGTTGTAGATTATTAATATGACTGTTGCCTTTAGTTGGCAAACCATTAATAGCACTTCATAGGTGGCACAATCCCTCACTATCTATGACAAATATAGATAACAGCATCTAATATATAATATGCATATAGTATCACCAATCCTGTATGCACAGGCTATATCACATTACTGTACAGTCCATCTACTGACTGAATCCATCTATATCACGGATATATCATATTGATTATATCACCACTCTTCTGTGCATAGGCTATATCACTTCACTGTACAGACTATCAACTGCTTCTCTATATCACAAATATGTCATATTGCCCGTATCACCCCTCTTCTACTTATTGGCTATATCGCTTGACTGCGATCTGTACCCTACATCACATACCATCATCACACCCTCTACTACATCATCGCCACGAAAAAGGAGGAGACGTTCCCCTATAAAATAATAAAGCCTTTCTTAATATTCCAAAATTGTGCACTTTTTATATTTGACAAAGTCAGTGTCAATGTATAGATAAAATAGCACAATTCCAATATTTCACAAACTACTGATAATTTAAATTTACTCACCAAACACCTTCAGTTCTAATACATCATATCTGTATATTCATTTCCTCAAGTTACTGCACCTCTTAATAGCACAACATATCACCACCAATTTCCAACACACATTGACCACCCAAATATAACACCCAATTATCGTCTCAATTGCACAATAGAAAAACCACTCACTCTTGTTCACTATTGCACGGTCAAACTATATTCAGGCACATTCCTCTTAAAGGTACACTGTCTAATATCACTTAATGTGAATTTGTTACAGTTAGGTCTCGACTGATGATTACTCTTTTGTGCTCATCATCTACTTTTGTTGCTATGAATGTGGCGTTAGTTATTAAAAACTTCTTTTGTTTTTTATTGTCCAAAATTACCTTGGTAACTCTTTTGGAGCCAGGTGTTTGCTTTCCTAACCTGTATATGGCTACTATTGATAGGTCATCTAAGCCTAGACTGTGGGCAATACAGAGTACTTTATCTTTATCAGATTGGATATTTGCTTCCTTATCTACATTGTTAGATTCACTCAAATTAAAGAGTACAATGTTCAATTATCTTCTCTTTCTATCTTCCATTTCTTTAAATCTCAATTCCACTAATTTATTTACATCCTCACTAATATCTGAGACTACCTCTTTTTTAACCCCCTCCATTTTTTGAGCGATTTCTTTAGATGTGTTGAATGCAATTTGATCAACTCTATTTTCAACAACCGAAATTCTTTCATTTTGAATTGTTTGCATATTTTTTAGCATACTAGTTATGTTTTCCAAAGTGGGTGTAGTAGCCTTGCATGGTTTGCAGTACCAAGTAAAGTCCTCAAATTCCCCATTTTGGACACAGCTGAAAGCAGTTTTCGTCATTCCCGTGCATATTAAGCAAAATTTTAGGGAGCAGCCATCACACACCAAATAGTCATCATCTTTTTTTAGTTCAATATCACATTTTGTGCATGGATTGATAAATGAACTGGGACTTTTCCGTGATCTTTTGGGTTTAAACCCAGAATTCTTATTGAGAAAACTTTTTGGCGTACTGAAACCTGATGCCATGATTATAAATATTAGGTATATCAGACAACAGGAGGATTACAAATAATGTAGAGGTAGTGCAGTCCCCACACTCAGAGTTTATTGATAAAGGATACTAGTAGATATTGTTTTGTTTGATCCAAGTAACCGTTATTACCCACAGTTAGCCAAGTCTTTGTTTTATATATAATATTATGGCTCTTTGAAAGACCATTGGTGTTATAGTGAACACAGAAGGATAGTTTTTGGTCCCTATTCCATTTCACACAGGCGACCAGCTTTAGGGGTAGAGCAGTCCCCACTCTCCCAAAGATAATCGAAGTATGCAATGGGGTAACCCAGCAGGCAGACCACTTAAAAAAGTCGAGCTGTCACAAGCAGAATTTATATTATGGATACGCGGTAGGGCAGTCCCCACACTCAAGTTGAAAAAGTTAACCCCAGGTCAGTGTCAATATTTTGGAAAGTGGCATTATTAATGCAAAAATATATTGAACATTTTGTGGAGCCACTTCCTGGCAACGATGTGGACGGGGTGAACCACGTCTAGGAGGAGCACAAAACTATTGGAATATCGTGTTTTGGACCCCTTTTTGCAGCTGTGTATAAAATCACAGGCAAATTTTGACGAGTTAAAGCCTAATTCCTGGTTGTAGGAGTCTATTACTCTATTAAAATCCTTTCTTTGCACATGCAGATCTTTGTCATCCGTGCTCTCCCAGTCAACAAAACCCTTGGACCTGTTCCAGTCCTTGGTAAAAATTGGTGGAATTTGAAGGATCCCTATGTGGATATTGTCATATTTACTGTTTAGGACAATCAGATCAATAGTTTGTAAGAAACAACTGAAGGAAGAGTGTATTATGTAGCAATCCATTTCATTATCAAAAGAGAAGTCGCTCTCATGAAACAATATTTACAGTAATTACAAAAGCCAAGTTATAGAGGGCCGGAAAACCTACTCAGCTCCCCACCCCTCCTCCTGTCAAATTAATTAAGGGTGTTGCCTGGTCCCCATGCACACACTTGGTTCCACTTACAACCACTTGATCTTGTGACTATGAACACAGGTATATTACACTTATTTCTTTAAGAGCATATTTCTAAAACGATGTACAATTATACATACATTAACACATTGTCTAGCAATTTGATATCTGGTCCATATGTATACGCTCATTGTGCATTCATCTTGTTTGGTGATGGTTTCCTGGAAAAAAACAAACAATGATATTTCCAATAAATATGGATTTAAAGTTTAAAAAGAGTTCTTGATCATGATTTTAAATATACAGAATTTAAATAATGTTTTTCATAAGCAAATAAACAGTTAGTTTGGCATGTTATCTTACTGCATATATATTAAATATGTAATAGATAGAGTCTGGTCTCAGCGAGTTGGCTTATTTAAACACCGAGATGGGCATAGCCCATCGAGGTAATTATTTAAATAACCAACGAGCTGAGACAGACTCTATCTTTTTTGTAGCATGGTGTACTTAGTAACACTGTGACGTCGTAGTGACCGTATTCTAAATTCCAATATCCGGTAGTTGTAGTACGGCATAGCCACGCCCCTTTAGTTACCCTAAATTAAACGATTTAATGCTCTTTATTCATCAAAGGAAAGGTCACTGACCATGCTACAATTACTAAACATAGTTCAGTAACAACTGAATTAAGCAATAACCGAGGATCACGGATAAGTATATTTTAATACAGGTCAATTCATATTGAAAATAAGAATAAGCTTATCAGTTCAGGCTTAGATAAAGATAAACATTTATAATTATATTGTTATTTAATATATTGAGAGTACATTTTTGAATTGTACTGCCATGTTTTATATTGGACTAAAGTAGTTTGCTTTAATTAATATGTCAGTGTGACATGGAAGTACCTAACAATAAGTGATTTTTGGAGATCGGTGACGTGGTGTAATTCAGAGAGTTCAATCACGTTTTACATATATGAATAAAACTACTGTCTAATTTAGATGCTTTATTTACCTTGGTTTCGAAGTCATGGGTTTTAACTTTCTTCTGTGTCCTTTCTGTGGTGTCTTGTCCAGTTTTCATTTGTCCTGTTTGCTTCTTCAGTTTGTCATGGAGAGCATATTGGTCAGTAGAGAAATACATCTGAACGTCAACTATTTTAGCTTCTGGACCTAGATCGTATTCAATTGTGCCGTCTTGCATTTTAGTAAAGCAGCCATCTCTGAGGAAGTTTGGCATTGGTGCTGAATGTGTGCCTGCTGTTAGGTAGTACTCTATAAGACACTTTCTAGCTTTCTAGAACACTTTCTAGCACTTTCTGGAGGCATCCAAGACTGGGTTCCTGAAATCTGCCTTTGCCATTATCGCTGGTGATTGGATAGACACTTGCCTCTTTTTCTGCATATGTGAAGTCATTGGACTTTATCCGTTTGGGGCTGTACAAAGTGTTAATGAAATCCTTGTATACCTCAATATTGAGGTACTGTTGAAATTCCATCTTGCCTTAGCACAAGGGATAGAATGCTTGTTATAAACTTCAGGTCTGTTTTGTGAAATCTTCATTCCAAGAACTTCTTCTGTTGATCTTGTTCTAGGTGTGAAATCTTCATTCCAAGCAGTTCTTCCGTTGATCTTGTTCTAGGACCTTGACTTGTTGACATACTTTTGTTTTCAAAAAATTCATGAATCTTGTTGAGGGAATCAATCGGAGACATCCTTGGTATCACAGATGTCAAGGTTGCTCCTGACCGAAAAGCCTTTAGAACATCTTGATTGTCCATTTCCCTCTGTGTGTCCAATGCAAAGTTGACTCCCCTTATTTGGTGTTGTAAATAATGCATACTTCATTCTTTGGTTGTCAGATCCACAGTGGAAATGATCATGAAGAAGTTTTGTAGTGAACGAAGCATAAGATGAAGCTCCATTGAAAAACGAAAATGAAGATTGATTTGACTGCTGCCAACAAGAGGTTGAAGCCCTGTTGTCCCCCAAGTCTTTCTGCTAAAGCTATTGCGCATACTTCATCGCAGTGCTGCATCATATTCTGGTGCAGAGCAAATGTGCCATTTTTCTTTCTTCCCTCATCCATAAACTTCTCAAAATCCTGCCAGTTTTCTTCTAGGATGTTTGATTGCTTTATATCTGCCTCCACCATGCTTCTCTTTGCAACTGAAAGGGACTGTAAATATTTGCAAAAAAATGCCATGTGCAATACAACTGACAATCTTCTGATATATTATGTTGCCATTTCTATATGTTCGGCTGATAACAACTTTCTCCACTCCCGAAATTCTTCATCTCACATGTATTTCAGTATATGTAAAATACCAGCATCTTATTATGCCACTGCAAAGGATGTTTATTTTTAATTTTCTCAAATGCAGGACAGGAAATTCTGGAAGGAACGTAAGATGCTTCTTGTTGCTATAGTTTAAGAAGAAAGGAAGCAGTTTTGTGGTCTGAAGCAAACAATATTTTATAAACATTATTATGTGTAGTGTCCATTTTTATAAGGACATCATCCAAAATCTCTTGCAACTGTTTTATGTCATCGTCCCTTCACACTGCTGGTGGTGGGTGTTTTGATATGAGTGGTGGGGCTTTGTACTGTTCAAATCCAAGATAATTCAATATGCATATGTCATCAGTTTTCGCTAAAGATATGTTTTGAGAAAGACGACCAGCGCTACCTATAAAATCTGTCATTGAAGGCTCAAGTATTTCAGATGTCTGATCATCATCACTGTCTTGTATTATGTGTCCAATGAAGGAATCTTCAAGGATCATTCATTGTTTGAATCATTTTTAGCTCGACTATTCGAAGAATAAGAGAGCTTATGTAATCACCACGGGGTCGGCGTCGGCGTTGGCGTCGGCGTCCCACATCAAGGTTTGCGTGTAAGCTGTGTTTACAAGTCTCTATCTCTTACATTTCTTATCCTGCCACAACCAAATTTGTTCATGGGCTTCCTTGTAGCATTATCTTAAGGGCTGCATAAGCAATTTTGGTTCCTGTAACCCATGGGCTCCCATGGAACCCAAATTATGTTAGCCCATAAAATGTGCCCTATTTCACATCAAATTTTGCGTGTAAGCTGTGTTTACAAGTCTATATCTCTTACAATTCTTACCCTAGCACAACCAAATTTGGCCATTAGCTTCCTTATAGCATTATCGTAAGGGCTGCTTAAGTAATTTTGGTTCCTGTAACCCCTGGGCTCCTATGGAACCCAAATTCTGATAGCCCTTAAAATATGTCTGTTTCACATCAAATTTTGCGTGTAAGCTGTGTTTACAGGTCTATATCTCTTACATTTTTTGTCCTAGCTGAACTAAATTATGGAATTGGTTTCCTTATAGTATGTTGTAAAGGGTTGGATAAGTAATTATGTCTTCTGCAAATTCTGGGCTCCCATGGAACCCAAATTGTGATGGCCCATAAAATGTGCAATAAAGGCAGATCTAGGTTTGCATGTAAGCATGTATATATCTATAATTTTGGTTTGGGATTTGTTATAGCATTATGCATCTTATTACTTCACCCATATTGGGGCATGTGCTCCCTCCTCCCCTACCCCCCTCTACCCCCGCCCCCACTCCCTTCCACACCTTTTTTTTTATTTTTATTTTTAACTATTTCTGTGTTGTTTTAGTCAATTATTACACATATATGTTGCAACCCGCCCCGCCCCCTCCCCCACCTCTCACCCCGTCACCCCCCGCCCCCCTCCCCCACCCCGCCCAACCCCCACCCCGCCCCAGACTAGAAACTTATTTTTTTTGGACATATTTCTGTGTTGCTTTTGTCAATTCTTACACATATATGTTGCAACCCTCACCGCCTACACTCCCCCATCCCCCCACCCCCACCTCTCACCCCATAACCCCACCCACCATGCCCCACACTTGATTTTTTTTTTTTTATTTTTTTTTTTACATATTTCTGTGTTGTTCTAGTCAATTCTTACACATATATGTTGCAACCCTCCCTGCCCCCACCACGCCACCCCCCACCCCCGCCTCACACCCCATCACCCCCCACCCCCACCCTGCCCCAGACTTGATTTTTTTTTTTTTTTTGCATATTTCTCTGTTGCTTTTGTCAGTTCTTACACATATATGTTGCAACCCTCCCCGCCCCTGCCCCCGCCCCCATGCCTCTCCCCCCTTCCCCCACCACCCCCACTTGAAACTTTTTTTTTTTTTTTTACATATTTTTTTGTTGGTTTAGTTAATTCTTACACATATATGTTGCCCCCTTCCCCCGTCACCAACCCATTCCCGCCTCTCCTCCCCCCTCCCCCCACCACACTTGAAACTTTTTTATTTTATTTTTTTTTTTACAAATTTCTTTGTTGGTTTAGTCAATTCTTACACATATATGTTGCCCCCTCCCCCTGCCCCCAACCCACTCCCGCCTCTCCCCCCACTCTCCCCCACACCCCGGCCCCACTTGAAACTTGTTGCCCCCCCAACTCACTCCCCCCCCCCCTCCCCCCACTCACCCCGCCACACTAGATTTTTTTTTTTTTTTTTACGTATTTCTTTGTTGTTTTAATCAATTCTTACACATATATGTTGCACCGACCCCCACCCCCGCCTCTCTTGATTTTTTTTTTTACATATTTCTTTGTTGTTTTAGTCAATTCTTACACATATGTTGCACCCCGCCGCTCCCCCCCCCCCCTATAATGTCGTCAAAACTAATATCTGCTATTTCTTCATCTTGAATTTCATCCTTTTTATATTAAACCGATGCTGTCACTACTTGTTGCATTTCTTCATCTGAATTGTTCAGTCTGACAGGTTCCTGAAACATAATGATACAAATACAACACGGTAAAGAGAATATATCTTACAAGAGGCAAACATGTGATGACCTTTTTGGAGAATACATAAAGAATATCTTATTTAAAATAGGATAATAGTATACCATCTTGCTGGAATGCTCCGGAGCCGGGTCTATAGACAACACATAATAGTATACCATATTGCTGGAATGCTCCGGAGCCGGGTCTATAGACAACACATACAAGTATACCATCTTGCTGGAATGCTCCGGAGCCGGGCCTGTAGACAACACATACTAGTATACCATCTTGCTGGAATGCTCCGGAGCCGGGTCTATAGACAGCACATAATATTATACCATCTTGCTGGAATGCTCCGGAGGCGAGTCTATAGACAACACATAATAGTATACCTACCATCTTGCTGGAATGCTCTGGAGCCGGGTCTATAGACAGCACATAATAGTATACCATCTTGCTGGAATGCCCTGGAGCCGGGTCTATAGACAACACATAATAGTATACCATCTTGCTGGAATGCTCCGGAGCAAGGTATATAGACAACACATAATAGTATACCATCTTGCTGGAATGCTCCGGAGCCGGGTCTATAATCCTCAGAATGACAAAGACACACACACACTTGAAGTGATAAACATTAGTTTTAGAAAAGCTTGATCAGCTTTTTTCATATTTTGGAGGACGAAACGCCAAATACTATCCTGTCACATATCTCGTTTTGGTCCTTGAAATTGCAATCCTTTGCTAACAACTTTAGCTTGGTGACATATTGTTCAATGGATTCGTTTCCTTGAAGTTTGTTGTTGAACTTAAACCTAGCGAATACTGGATTAAGCTTTGACTGAACATACGTTTTGTAACGTTCGTAGTGCACAGCAAGATACTTTTTGTCGTCTTCTGACAAAAGAGACTTTTTTCGTCTTCTGACAATACTCTGACAATACCCACGTATTGTATATGTCACGCCCTTTTTCATATTGTATATGTCACGCCATTTTTCGCCAACCCACAAGAGCAAGTATGAAGTTCTGGTGGCTTCATCTTTCACTTTGAGTGGACCATTGAAAATTAGCTCCACATGCTGCTGAAACTTTCTCCAAGCATCTGGAAGATTTGAATCATCAGTCAATTTTTGGCTGCGGAATGCCAGATAAATCCATTTTGTTCTCTGTTTTTTTTTTCATGAATTAATTTATTATATTAAAGGCATTTGCTGTAGTTTTCCATGCGCAGCTTTTTTTGGCGACTTCTCTTCTAAAACTAATGGATGGATTTTCCTACAAATTTACAGGCTAATAACAACTTTATTTCTTTGAACTTTTGCAACTATTGTGTTGACGAAACACAGTAACCTTTAACAGCAGTTTGACATTTGTGCAGTTATTGTGTTGACAAAACAGTAACCTTCGACAACTGTGCAGCTTCTGAATTGTTAATTTTGCACAAGACCCGGTAGGGGACTATGGCCATCCCTCGGACTGCTTCTTGTTATAAATTATAACATCCATGGAACCTCTATCTCTAGCTGGTCCACTGTGGCTTCATCTTGTAGTAGACAGGGAAACCTCTGCACAAAGTACTGCAGGTCACTGAATTTTGCACCCTGTCGCTTCTCAATGTCAGCAATACTAGCCTTCTGCAATAAGGAGTCGCCCAGGGGGAATTTGTTTGCAATGTATGTGGCAGCTGCTGCATAATATTTCCTGACACTGTCAACAAATACAGTTATGTCTTTTGCACTCATCTGCTCCTTCTCTTTACACTCATTTAAATATGCTCTTGCTTTTTGTCCGATGACAAGATCCTCTCTGGACTTCTGCATCTTTCTGTCATCAAAGTCCACAGTATGCAGACTCTCTACCTTTGCAATCGCCTCGGGTACCATTAATCTCACCACCAAATTGGTCAACAGGCCAACACATCTCGAATGCAGCACATGAATCATCGGCTCGTCTCTCTGCAGCAGCAAGTTCATCGAGTTGAAAAGTGGAATAGCTGCTTGTAGGAAAAGGCAGTACAACTTCGTATTTGGGTCCACCAAAGCATGGTACACCCTTGCAGCCCTGGCCTTGGCTTTGTCGACTGGGCTCATCTAAGAAAAAATAAATAGAAAAACACCACTGAATCAGAATACCAATAATGCACTTCAACTAACAGTTTCAATTAGTGGTAAGACAATGGTAGTAACACACAAAATGAGTTACTTAAAGTACAAACTAAACTACAAGCAAGCTGGCACCATTATTCAGCAAATATTTAGATGATTATATAAGGAAAAGCTATGCAAAAGATTGTTAAACATATATGGTTTAAAAAAATACCACCTCACAATGCTATACAATAATACATGTACTTGTATGTCATATGAATGTATGTGGCAGGCAATGTATTATGCAAACTATTTTATTATTGATAATGTAAATTTGAGTATATATTTTATTATTAAGAATAAAGATAATGTATTTTGATATCATCTGCATGTGGTATATTTGCCATATTTGGATGAAGTACAAGTAGTAAGGTTAGTAAAATGTAGATGTAGAAATAAACATTGTGTCCCACTCTAATAATGATGCAATCTTAGATTGTAAGAGTTATCTCCCATGACAATATTGTACTGATCATTATTAAGTGATTACAAGTTGTTTGCTACCTCTGATAGTTTTCTTTTCACACCACTGTGAGTCACAGATTCAGCAGAAGCAGGTTTAGTAGAAGCAGAAGCAGGTTTAGCAGAAGCAGCTTTAGCAGAAGCTGCAGGTTTAGCAGAAGCAGCACCACCACTGGATTTGTGGGCAGACACATTCCATCACCAGAAGCAGCAGGAGAAACAAGGGTAGCACCACTGACCACTGATTTTGCACCAAGACCATTAACAACAGAGCAAGCAGGCTCTGGGTCATGAAAATAAAGTTGTGTAATCATTAGTACTGTTATAGGAAGTAAGTACTTATTACTAATATGAGTAGCAATTCACTTAATAAATACAAGTACGCTAATTATCAAACTCCCCCTACCAGAATGTTTTAGAGCTCGACACAAAAACAGCTTGCACAATATCAATAAATTTATTGCAAGTGATTTCAAATGTGAAAAATTTGAGCATAAGCTCCCGCGCACAAAGCAATTGTTCGACCCCACCAACCCTCGAGTCATCATCGGCCAACTGGCTTCATGATGTGCAATGTCTCTCCCCTTTGCCCAATATAAACATATGAAACACTTACCTTAAGTGTTCTTATACTCCACACAATTTAAAATAGCTAGATTAGACTCCTGGTGAAAAAACTCTGTCAATGGATCCCACATATCCTGAAGTATGTCGATAGATGTTGCAAGTGACAGCCAACGAGTGTTTGTGTGCTTCAGAATTCTCAAAGTGTCCTTGCCAAACACTTTCTGGCATTCCTTGAAATTCTTTGTTTACTTCAAGCTCTTGTCCATGTAGTAATAAATGTCAACAAGTATCTCGTCGATTTTTACCACAGAATGTACTTGTGCAGCTGCCTTAGATGCTGCAAGGTGACACAAATGACATGTGCAACTCCTTTGTTTTTGCCCATCATCACATTAGTGTTGTCACTACAAAATGCTATACATTTTCTCCACTCCGAATGCTTTGAGATTTCATTGTCTAATAGTTCAAAAATGTTCTCTCCTGTGCTAGCTCCCTCGCAAGCTGGTAGGCTTAGTAGCCCCGTCATGACTTTTCCCACAGTTTTGTCGTAGTAACGTTTCACAATGGGATACAACTGATTTTGATACGCACTGTCACTGCTCCCATCAGTGGCAATACTGAAGACGTTGTTTTCAATAATTGCCGACATATTGTGCACGCAATACTTCGCCAGTTCATGTATGATATGTGTCGTCTTCGTCCGTTTGCTAGCAAAAGAGCTGGCGATTTTGCTGTCAGGAAACATCGCTTGCATGAGAGGAGAAAGGTCGACCGATATGGCGATGGGAAGATTATGTTCGACCAAAAAATTTACCATTAGACACTCTGCCTTGATTATACTGTTGTCCGTTGATCTCTCTGGTATGAAAAAGTTCTGAAGTGAATGAGTCGAAGTAGTAACCTTCAAAATATCCCGGTGCTTTGGAGAAGCAACATGTATTTTCACGTCGTACTGACCACTGTGACGAACGGAAATATCACAGTGGCATATTGTGCACAAAGCGTAGTTTTTCACGATCACACCGAAATTTGTAGTTGCATGCAAACTGGTCGTAGTGGGGTAAATGGAATAGAAATTCGTATAAAATACGGAAAATCGTAGTGGTTGGCATCTCTGACAACCTGAACTTATTGGCTTTTAAGACCGCGCCAGAGGTTTATGAAAGTTCTTATAATTAGTATTATGATAATTGTATCTCACAACCTGACCTTACGGGCTTTTAAGACCGCGCCAGAGGAGTTTTATGAATTTGTTATAATTGGTGATATGTATATGGTATTATGATAATTATATCTCACAACCTTAACTTACGGGCTTTTAATACCGCGCCAGAGGTGGTTTACGATTATTTTATAATAATAATATAATATATAGATATATTCCTCAAAGTAATTGAGAACCATGTAGCACTGTATCCGATGCCATATTTTAAACTTCGTCTTTTATATCTACTTTTGTTCAGTGAGCAGAGCACCCTTCGCTACAATAAAATGATTGAGTAAACTTGTCGTGTAAGAAAATTTCCAGTCCATTTTCAGGCATATCAAGACAAGCGAAGTGGAACCACTCTGAACAACCAGAACATTCTATCATTTTTGGATCTGAGTCACCATGGGACATTCTGCAATGGCAATAAGTTTCTATATTTTTTTTCAGATTTTGATGCTGGTTGTTCAATGATTGTTGATGGAAAGGCCGAAAAGTGTTTGTTCTCTAAACAGGTCAAAATATGCTTTCTCATTTGTTTTTGATTTGCTGGATTCTGTCCTAATCCAAGGCTTACCGCATATGCTATAGAAAAAACACCACTATCTTCTCCACCAATTTGTTTTGCCATTTCATACTGATTGATTAATACAGTTGTGAAATCAGATTTTAATATTGCGCATATCTGTCGTCGTATGTGATGATGATTGGTTGCAGTATTATGAATGTTGTACTGAAAAACCTTGTTTAGAGTACTGCCGACATTCGAAACTGTAACCCAATGTCCCAGTTGTGTATTGCCTTGAAAGAATTTGAATGAATGGCTGCTCTACTTTTGTTGATATCTTGAAAGAGTGTGGAAGATTGGAATCCTTCAATTTTGAATTGATCCTTGATAATTGTTACAACAAAAATCTATAATTTTATCATCTAATAAATCATCTTTTTTTATTGCGTCTTTGTGTTCTTTTTTTAATTGATGTTGTTTTGAAATTCAACCAAGAAGTGTTTACAGATTGTTTTCCTCTGTGTACGATATTTCTATGTTGTAACACATTTTCTTTGTTTCAGATGGAATATCCTTTTTTTTCGTTTGGTATTATTAGAAAATTCCCAAAATGGTTTATTTGTGCCCTTTCGTCTGCCTCTCCTATTCACCACTTTTGGAATTTGTATTTTGTCCCTAATAGTTTTATGTCATATCTTGTCATGTTTAATGTGCAATGGGTTATCAAGTGTTGTTTCTGTTGTTTCATGAATTTCATGTGTTGTTTGAATTTCATGTGTTTCTGATGTTGTCAGAATTCCATGTGTTGTTTGAATTTCATGTGTTTCTGATGTTTTTGTTTCTGTTGTCGAAAGAAATATAAAAAGATCTGACAGGGAAAGTAGCATTCAAGGAGGACATCCATTACCTCTTCCTTTCTGGAATCAAATGCTTGTTCAAAATCTACACTTGTTTTTAGCTCTACTGATCAGAGATCAGCAGAGCTTATGCTGTGGTGCGGCGTCCGTCGTCCCGTCTGTCCGTCTCTGTCCGTAAACTTTTATTTGTAGCGACAACTCCTCTGAAACTACTAGATGGATATTCATGAAACTTTAAAGAAATGTTGCCCATAAAGTCTAGTTGATCATAGCAAAAATTGATGTTGATGAGAAATCCAAGATGGCCGCCAAAGCTAAAAATAGAGTTTTAAAATACAAGTTTGTAGCGACTACTTCTTGAAAACTATAAGTGATATTGATATGGGACTTTTTCTAAAATGATCAGCATGACATGATGTTGATCCTTGTCAAAAATCGTTTTGATTCATCGTTAAACATGGCTGCCAGCGGCCATCTTTGTTTACATAGAGTTATATAGTAAAAACTTGTAGCGACTTCTCCTCTGAAACAACTTGACGGATTTTCATGAAACTTCACAGGAATGTTGCTCTTAATGTCTAATTGATCCTAGCAAAAGTTCAGATCTGCCAGAAATTCAAGATGGCCGTCACAGCTAAAAATAGATTTAAAATAAATAAGTTTGTAGCGACTACTTCTTCAAAACTATAAGAGATATTGATATGGGACTTTTTCTAAAATGATCAGTATGACATGATGTTGGTCCTTGTCGAAAATCGTTTTGATTTGACGTTAAACATGGCTACCAGCGGCCATCTTTGTTTACATAGAGTTATATAATGAAAACTTGTAGCAACTACTCCTCTGAAACAACTTGACGGATTTTCATGAAACTTCACAGGAATGTTGCTCTTAATGTCTAATTGATCCTAGCAAAAGTTCAGATCTGCCAGAAATTCAAGATGGCCGTCACAGCTAAAAATAGATTTTTAAAAAATAAGTTTGTAGCGACTACTTCTTGAAAACTATAAGTGATATTGATATGGGACTTTTTCTAAAATGATCAGCATGACATGATGTTGATCCTTGTGGAAAATTATTTTGATTCGACGTTAAACATGGCTGCCAGTGGCCATCTTTGGTTACATAGAGTTATATAGTAAAAACTTGTAGCGACTACTCCTCTGAAACTACTTGACGGATGTTCATGAAGCTTCACAGGAATGTTGCTCTTGATGTCTAGTTGATCCTAGAAAAATTTCAGGTCGGCCGGAAATTCAAGATGGCCGCCACAGCTAAAAATAGATTTAAAATAAATAAGTTTGTAGCGACTACTTCTTCAAAACTATAAGAGATATTGATATGGGACTTTTTCTAAAATGATCAGTATGACATGATGTTGGTCCTTGTCGAAAATCGTTTCGATTTGACGTTAAACATGGCTACCAGCGGCCATCTTTGTTTACATAGAGTTATATAATGAAAACTTGTAGCGACTACTCCTCTGAAACTACTTGACGGATTTTCATGAAACTTCACAGGAATGTTGCTCTTAATGTCTAATTGATCCTAGCAAACTTTCAGGTCGGCCGGAAATTCAAGATGGCCGCCAAGGTTAAAAATAGATTTTCAAAAAACTAGTCTGTAGCGACTACTTCCTGAAATCAAAATCAATCAGTAGAGCTTCAAGGTCATTGACCTCTTGTTATATTTGTGGAATTCTTAATTTTTTTCATTTTGCCAAGTCAGTCAAACAGTTAATTGTCCGTCTGTCCCTCCGTAAACTTTTTTTGTAGCGACTACTCCTCTGAAACTACTGAATGGATTTTCATGAAACTTTACAGAAGTGTTGCCTATGAAGTGTAGTTGATCCTAGCAAAAATTCATGTTGATGTGAAATCCGAAATGGCCGCCAAATCTAAAAATAGATTTTTAAAAAACAAGTTTGTAACGAACTCTAAGTGATATTGATATGGGACTTTTTCTAAAATGATCAGTATGACATGATGTTGATCCTTGTCGAAAATTATTTGGATTCAACGTTAAACATTGCCGCCAGCGGCAATCTTTGTTTACATAGAGTTATATAATGAAAACTTGTAGCGACCACTCCTCTGAAACGAAACTACTTGACGGATTTTCAAGAATGCTGATCTAGCTATCAAACACCTATCTGTAGAGCTTCAAGGTCATTGACCTCTTGTTTTTTGTTTTTTTTACATATTTCTGTGTTGTTTTAGTCAATTCTTACACATATATGTTGCCCCCGCCCCCATCTCCGCCTCTCACCCCCCTACCCAACTCCCACTCACCCCCCCACTTGAAACTCTATATATATATTTTTTTACATATTTCTGTGTTGTTTTTGTCAATTCTTACACATAGCTATCTTGCCCCACCAACCCCAGACCACATTTTTTTAGCCTTGTTTTCTGATGGTATATACTAGCTATATAATTTATTATTCTCTGAAACATCGAATAGTCGAGCTGCGCTGTTCTCCGACAGCTCTTGTTTAATTCATCCATTGTGTCCTATAGTAATTGTGATTCCGTTCTGCCTTGTTGATCGTTATTTCTAATGTGTTAGTGATTGTTATAAATATCTTCATTTTGAATGCATTTACCTGTTATTTGTTCTACGTGTTCTCTTATGTTTTTAGTTTTCACATCCATAGTGAGAAGTGGTTTGATTGTAGTTATTTCTTCTGAGTTTAATCTCCTTTGTGTCGGATAGTGTTTTAATGTTTCGAGTGATACCGCGTGATTATGCGTTTCTTCAACAAAAGTTACTTTATAACCATATTTTTGATCTCACACAAGTCACATTTTTACAGAACACAGGCGGTGGGAAGTATGACTGGTTAGGCCAAATTGAATTTCCTCTTATACTTGGTTTTCCGTAGTGTTTACATACGTATACTATGTAAAGATAATGAAGTTCAGAACTACCATCAGTGTTCTTTCTAGAATCTAAACTCTTCATTGGTGATGCAGTTTTTAGCTTCCACTGCTGAAAACATTTTTGAAACTCTTTCTAGAATCTAAACTCTTCATTGGTGATGCAGTTTTTAGCTTCCACTGCTGAAAACATTTTTGAAACTCGTCATATGTTTGAAACATTTTACCATGTATTATGTCATCGTCCCCTCCGCCTTTAAGTGTTGTTGGTGCTGATGGCGGTGTTTCCACTGTAGCATGTGGCGTTTGTGTCATTTTTGCGTTTGTTTATGAGTTGAGTTGCTTGGTTTTTTACTTGTCCTTGACTGACGTAGGTTGCACTAACTCCTCACCATATTCATATGTTGGTTCAATATGTAAGCTGCTGGATATGTTTGTGCATTCAATAGGTGTGAACGTAATATTCACTCTATTGTTGTGCCTAGTGTTTGTTGTGGTTGACTTCATTAGTGGTTGTTTTGCTTTTACTGATGTAGTTGACATAGGCTGTACTAGCTCCTCGTCATATTCATACGTTGGTTCAATATGTAAGATGCTGAATCTAATTGTGCATTCAATTGGTTAGAACATAATACTCACTCTATTGTGCGTAATGTGTGTTGAGGTCGACTCCATTTATTGTTGTTTTTAGCTCTACTGGCCAAGGGCCAGCAGAGCTTATGGGATCGTGTGTTGTCCGTCTTCCGTCGTCCGTCGTCCGTCGTCCGTCCGTCGTCCGTCCGTCCGTTAACTTTTGCTTGTGTACACTCTAGAGGCCACATTTCTGATGCAATCATCATGAAACTTTGTCAGAATGTTTGTCTCAATGAAATCTCGGTCAAGTTCGAAAATGGGTCATGTGGGGTCAAAAACTAGGTCACTAGGTCAAATATTGGAAAAACCTTGTGTACACTCTAAAGGCCATATTTTTGACCCGAGCTTGATGCAACTTTGTCAGAATGTTTGTCTTAATTATATCTTGGTCAAGTTTGAAAATGGGTCACATGGGGTTAAAAACTAGGTCACTAGGTCAAATACTTGAAAAACCTTGTGTACACTCTAGAAGCCGTATTTCTGACCCAATCTTAATGAAACTTTGTCAAAATGTTTGTCTTAATTATATCTTGGTCAAGTTCAAAAATGGGTCACATGGTTTAAAAACTAGGTCACTAGTTCAAACTTTGGAAAAAACGTGTGTACACTCTAGAGGCCATATTTTTTACCTGATCTTGATGAAACTTTGTCAGAATGTTTGTCTTAATGAACTCTCGGTCAAGTTCAAAAATGGGTCATGTGGGTTCAAAAACTAGGTCACTAGGTCAAATACTTGAAAAAACTTGTGTACACTCTAGAGGTCATATTTGTTACCCAATCTTGATGAAACTTTGTCAAATTGTTTATCTTAATTATATCTTGATCAAGTTCGAAAATGGGTCACATGAAGTTAAAAACTAGGTCACTAGGTCAAATATTGGAAAAACCTTGTGTACACTCTAGAGGCCATATTTTTGACCCGAGCTTGATGCAACTTTGTCAGAATGTTTATCTTAATTGTTTGTCTCAATGAAATCTCGGTCAAGTTCGAAAATGGGTCATGGGGGGTCAAAAACTAGGTCACTAGGTCAAATATTGGAAAAACCTTGTGTACACTCTAGAGGCCATATTTTTGACCCGAGCTTGATGCAACTTTGTCAGAATGTTTGTCTTAATTATATCTTGGTCAAGTTTGAAAATGGGTCACATGGGGTTAAAAACTAGGTCACTAGGTCAAATACTTGAAAAACCTTGTGTACACTCTAGAAGCCGTATTTCTGACCCAATCTTGATGAAACTTTGTCAAAATGTTTGTCTTAATTATATCTTGGTCAAGTTCAAAAATGGGTCACATGGTTTTAAAAACTAGGTCACTAGGTCAAACTTTGGAAAAACCGTGTGTACACTCTAGAGGCCATATTTTTGACCTGATCTTGATGAAACTTTGTCAGAATGTTTGTCTCAATGAAATCTCGGTCAAGTTCAAAAATGGGTCATGTGGGGTCAAAAACTAGGTCACTAGGTCAAATACTTGAAAAACTTGTGTACACTCTAGAGGTCATATTTGTTACCCAATCTTGATGAAATTTTGTCAAATTGTTTATCTTAATTATATCTTGATCAAGTTCGGAAATGGGTCACATGAAGTTAAAAACTAGGTCACTAGGTCAAATATTGGAAAAACCTTGTGTACACTCTAGAGGCCATATTTTTGACCCGAGCTTGATGCAACTTTGTCAGAATGTTTGTCTTAATTATATCTTGGTCAAGTTTGAAAATGGGTCACATGGGGTTAAAAACTAGGTCACTAGGTCAAATATTGGAAAAACCTTGTGTACACTCTTTGTCAAAATGTTTGTCTTAATTATATCTTGGTCAAGTTCAAAAATGGGTCACATGGTGTTAAAAACTAGGTCACTAGGTCAAACTTTGGAAAAAACGTGTGTACACTCTAGAGGCCATATTTTTGACCCGATCTTGATGCAATTTTGTCAGAATATTTGTCTCAATTATAGCTTGCTAAAGTTCGAAAATGGGTCACACAGGGTCAAACAGGGTCAAAAACTAGGTCACAAGTACACTCTAGAGGCCATATTTCTGACCCGATCTTGATGAAACTTTGTCGAAATGTTGTCTTAACTATATTTTGGTCAAGTTCGAAAATGGGTCCCATGGGGTCAAAAACTAGGTCACTAGGTCAAATACTTGAAAAACCTTGTGTACACTCTAGACACCATGTAGTACGACTCGATTCATCAATGGTATAACAGCCAGTAGAGCGTTCACAGGCCCTCTTGGGCCTCTTGTTTAACCATAGCATTTGTTGCTATTGGAGGTGGTGTAACAGTGATTGTGTCCACTGTTGAGTGTGTTGTGTTTGAAGATAAAGCAAATGCATAAGACTCTATTGTGGATAGAGACTTATTAGTTGTACATACCTTAAAATCGCCTGGTAAAGCGGGCCACTCATCCTCAACCTCATTCGATTTCTGTCCGTAAGTCACAGTAGCCATCGTAAAGGTTGCCTAGATTGACTTTGCTTCTTAGAAGAAACAGATTATCTGACATGTTTCTGTTTTTATCAAGAAAGATAAAAAATATCGGACAGGGAAAGCAGCATTCAAGAAGACAGTCAACCAAGTATATATACTATTTCTAGAAATGTAACGGCTTCAGTGCAACCAAGCTTTCTTTACAAATACTAATTAGTATACAGTTACTATAACTGTATAAATGTGTCGGCTAATCACTCAAAGATAAGTGGATACTGTCAGTAAGTGTGCTTGTTTGCTGTTTGTTTTGTGGACGTTTAATGTTTTTCACACCTACACTGTTCACTGACTTTTGAGCAAATGTTATCATTGAAGTTGTACTTGTGTGCTACGGTATTAAATGAACTATATGCAAAGTAAAGAGATATGGCTTACATTTATTTAATTATCAATTTTGCGTTTCCGTATAAAAATAAATATTTATTCTGATGCATTACACATTAAGAACATGTGATATACATAAGAGGATTATTTATTAAAACGTGAGTGTCTATATAATTCAATAAGTATTTCATTGATGCAAAAGCTGGGTAACATACATATATATGAAGTGGATTTATACTGTCGCAATGTAAATTTACGTTTAAATTTCTACGTTTTGTGTATTGATTCTAAGAATGATGTGGATTGTGTCTATATAATTCAACACGTATTTAAGTGATTCCAAAGGTAGGGTATACGTACATAAGTATATATGTAATAAAGTGGATATATACAGATGCCACGTCAATTTTCATTTTAATATCTACGTGTTATCTCTTGATTCACAAACTTTGTTATTTGTTCTCAGTTGTCAGTTATTCAGTAACGATAATCCAGTAAACTACTACTATGTTGTCTGTCCTTGAATCTCATACGTGTAAATAATTCAGGAGCGATAATTTGTATAAGCGTGTCAATAATTCAGGAACGATAACTCGCATACGTGTCAATTATTCAGTAACGATAATCCAGTAAACAACTACTATGTTGTCTGTCCTTGAATCTCATAGGTGTAAATAATTCAGGAACGATAATCAATAAAAAAAACACGTAAGATATGATAGATGATCTTTTTTAGCTCACCTGAGCCGAAGGCTCAAAGGTGAGCTATTGGGATCACTCTTCGTCCGTCGTCCGTCCGTCGTCCGTCCGTCGTCGTCAACTTTTGCTTCAAACGACTTCTCCTCGGAAACCGCTTGGCCAATTTTGACCAAACTTCACGTGGATGATCCTTAGGTGAATGCTTTTTAGATTTGTTAAAATTAGGTCAGCGCGACATCCAAGATGGCTGCCATTACCATATATGGTCGAAACCTTAAAAAATCTTCTTCTGAAGAACCGCTGGACAGATTTCAACAGTTATTCTTTTAAAATGATCGCCAACGCCTAGACTATCAAGTTTGTTCAAATGAAGTCCCCGGGGTAAAAAATGGCCATGCCCCGGGGGTCCAAAGTTTGTATATTGAGATTTTGCATGTTTTCCATATAGACATATAGGAAAAAACTTTAAAAAATCTTCTTCTCTGAAACCACAAGGCACAAAGGTCTCATGTATTACATGTAGCATCAGCTTATGGTCCTCTTCTAAGTTTGTTCAAATGGTGACCCTGGGGTCAAATTTGTCCCCGCCCCGGGGGTCACAGTTTTACATAGACTTATATAGGAAAAAATATTAAAAAATCTTCTTCTCGGAAACTACAAGAGCCAGAGGTTTGATATTTTGGATTTACTATAAGCTGATGGTCCTTTACCAATTTTGTTCAAATGGTGTCCCTCGGGTCACATTTGGCCCCGCCCCAAGGGTCACATGTTTTACATAGACATGTATAGGGAAAAATATTAAAAAATCTTCTTCTCTGAAACTGCAAGAGCCAGAGGTTTAATATTTTGCATTTGCTATAAGCTTATGGTCCTCTACCAAGTTTGTTCAAATGGTGACCCAGGGGTCACATTTGACCCCGCCCCGGGGGTCACAGTTTTACTTAGGCTTGTATAGGGAAAAACTGAAAAAAATCTTCTTCTCTGGAACCACATGGCACGGAGCTCTCATGTATTACACGTAGCATCAGCTTATGGTCCTCTACTTAGTTTGTTCAAATGGTGACCCTGGGGTCAAATTTTTCCCCGCCCCGGGGGTCACAGTTTTACATAGACTTATATAGGGAAAACAAATCATCTCGGAAACTACAAGAGCCAGAGGTTTGATATTTTGCATTTACTATAAGCTTATGGTCCTTTACCAAGTTTGTTCAAATGGTGACCCTGGGATAAAATTTGGCCCCGCCCCTGGGGTCACGTTTTACATAGACTTGTATAGGGAAAAACTTAAAAAATCTTCTTCTCTAAAACCACAAAGCACACAGCTCTCATATATTACATGTAGCCCTGGGGTCACATTTGACTCTGCCCAAGGTGTTACTCTCTAGCACCTTCATTTTGTATTTGATCTTTACCAAACTTTGTCAGGGTCTTAAACTGTCTATATCAATGTTGTTATGCACAACAGAGCCCACATTTCTTGAACAATCTTAACCAAACTTACACAGATTGTATATGACCATAAGATTTCGAAGAAGTTCGATAATGTGCCAGTACCCAGGTGATTGCTTAAGGGCCATCTTGGCCCTCTTGTAATGGTTCAAATTTACTCAGGTGAGCGATATAGGGCCATCATGGCCCTTTTGTTTAATTATTGACACGCACATTAATGTAGGCTTAATATATCACAAGGACAATGTCTAATATAAGAACGATTAAGATACAGTTTCTTGACCATTTGGAAAAGAACACTTACAGACATATATATTTTATAACCAGTACGTTACAAAAATTGAACTAAATAACTTTATATAAAATTGGTAAACAATCTAAGCTCAATGTTTCTATCTCAACAATAAATTATAGTGTAAATATTACGGTCGTGATAACCAGCATCGACCTACTCTTACGATTGTGCTATTTTTACGCACATGTCAATAGACACTCCGTTTATTGAAATGTTTCCTGCGATTTAATTACAGAAAGAGAGTTCTACATGCTGGAATGACACAATTCTTCTGTTTGGACTGTTTGTGGTAATCCGGATGCACCTGTCAACCTTCAACTAGGCAAGACAAATGACATATTGTAAAGGCTGACTTGTGCATCTGCTGGATACTACAGAAGGCACAGAAAGAATAGCTGTTATAATGAATGCATGTCACCGTCCAAACGTGAATAAAATAAGGTTTGAAAAGTCAACTTTAGGTAAGAACTATTCCTCCTTTTGTATTAAAAACTCCTACTTTTTGGTCATAAATTCCTGTTTATTTCCTACTTATTGGCAAAATATCCTCCTACTTCTTTCCTACAGAATTCCTGGATAAACGTAAGAGCGTATAATAGAAAACAATGTAGTCCTTTGGAATCGCCAGATACTTAGGGACAACGAACAAAACAGCTATCCTTGGGCTCACGGAACCCCGTAAGTGTCGAATCCGGAACATTTCAGAATGACTAGTGCATATACCCTGCATACCCAGCTGGAAATCCTCATACCATTTCCCACAAACAATTCATTCTGAATTGGGAGTTCATTCTGAATTGGGAGTGATTACCACTGAAACATTACACCACACTTTACTGGTACTCTTTACACCAGAAAAAAATACTTTTGCCAAAGGAAAATGAAAAACAATTATTTTTATATATCGAGTGCCAAGAATCAATGGATGTGAGACCCGATCATGAATAGCATTACATTTGGTGCCCGGAATTTCTCTAAGCCGAATACTAGCTGTGCCAACAAAGCCTAGGCTTTTTTTGGACATTGTCACAAACTGTTACTCTCATTTCCTCAAGCTCCTTGGATGTTTGTTTCAAACTGTCCTTTGTAGATATTCTCCTCGGTGATACCCTCTTTGTCATGCTTTTAACCAAGCAGTCCCCTGATTCACTTTGGTAATGTGTCTTGCCATTCTTAGTCAGTTTCTTCTTGCTTTTCAGACATTTTAATGCAGAGTTAATTGCTGCAATGTTAATATATTTCTTTTGCAATACATAGATATCTGGGCAACCGATGGCAGAATATCCATTATGTATAACCATAACATATTTATATTCTGTGAATGACTTTGCCTTGCTATCATCATGCTTATTGAAGTATGTAGTTAGAGAGGACCAAAAAGAGTATGAAAGGAGAAATTTAGAAATCGCCGAACACGATAAGTATAAAACATATTGCAGCCTCAGTTTGAGACTGTTCATGAACGGTAGTGAAAAATGCTACCTACCATTCACGCTCTCTAGCCCCGGGTTGAGCATAGCTCAGTATTTAAAATGTCGATAGTACGAATATCTGAGCCATCCCGAAGATGTTATGCATATGATGGTGAACATGGAACCTTCAATGCGGTATTTTCACACCATTCCATGGCCAGCGGAGTTTGGTCCCAGTTTCCAACACTTATATAGTACTCGTACTTGCTGCTTAGAAAAGCAATCCACCTGATTTCATGACATTCTTTGATTTTCACAATAGGATCTTCAGATACATTCTGAAAATCATTCATGTATGCTGCATTTTTTAAAACTTGTGAAAATGAGAAAAATGGTCCTATAGAATGTGAGTAGAAAAATAGTATGAAAGAAGAAGTCGGAAGTTTAAAGCAATTTGGCATGCAGGTTATGCTTATGCAGTGTGTGTGTGACTTTCGCAGGTAGCCACACCACGGTGTTGTCCAACCTTTACAGAGGCTCTGTCTCTCGGCTTATTCAATTCAATATTTCTTCTTTTAGGTTGCTTTCAATACAATTTAGCAAGACCTGCATCCTGGAACGGGTTTTCCTATTAAAGGTCTTGCGTGTCGTTTCTTTATTGCATGGATGTGTACTGGGTCTGACCCGTGGCTCATCTCCTTCATCTGGGCTTGACTCATTGCATAGCTGTCGGCGATATCTATGCATTTGTCTAGTGTTAGACCAGTCTCTTCATTAATAAGTTTCTCCTGATTTTTGGCGATCTAATACCAAACTCAATATGTTCATGTACCAATTGTTCTTGTATGTCAAACCATCGCCATCATAGGTGTCCTCAAACTCATAACATTTTTACCCTGGTTTTGAGGGGAAAAAATTGGCTTATAAATTGGCGTAAACCGGGCGGACGGTGGACTGGCGGGTGTCAACATTTAACAAGTCAAGCACTTACCATACCCTTAAAACTAGGTCACTGTGACCTACTTTCTCCAAAATATACGTTACATTAACCTTTCTGTTTAAGTTTCGGATGGGGAACAGGTGGGAATTTATTTTTGTTATATCTCAGCATCAGCATGTCTTCATCAAATTTTAACAGCATTTTCCTCATCAAGTACTTACCATACCCTGAAAACTAGATCATCGCGACCTACTTTTACCGAAATATTCATTACGTTAACCTTTTTATTTAAGTTTGTTATGTTTGTCACTAAATATTAACTTTTCTGTTTAAACATCATTTCTCAGAGTTGACATGTCCAGTTATTACAAACTTGGGACAGTATCCTCCCATATACCAAACATTACACCTGAAATCCCGGCTTTAACACCACCATGCGTTACCTCTTATTGAACAGCAACTTTATCTTAGAACATCCCAGTTGTCTAGTATTCTAACCTGTGATAGTTTGTCATCAACACATGGAGAAAAGAACTTCTTCTTGACTTTATTTCATCATCTCTGGATATAATACATTTGTCGATAATCTGTCTGCTTCTACCATTTGTGCAGCAGGTTTATAGACGATAACTGAAATAATGGCTTAAATACTTGATGATCCCTTTTTCAGTTTCAGAGCCTTTTGGAGAATACGCCCTGAGGAAGGATGCGGGAGATTTTGGAGGTTTTCGCCTCCATTCATTAAGTGTGTTTTTAAAAATAGTGCCTCACCCCCTACCCCACTTCAATTTTTATTGTTGATTTTAAAAAATAAGCACTTTTATTTTTTCACATTCGATTTTCTAGAGTACGCCCGGACGTACAGGAGTATGCCTGGCTACGCCCCTGTTTGGGATCATCAAGCCCAAACATTTTGGCTTTAAGTTAGAACCCATAAGTATATAACATGGCTCATTTGATTAAATACATGTAAACTTCTTGATATGACTGATGTTTTGTAGCAGTTTTAATACAGATTTAAGATGTTGTATTTCTGCATTGTTGTAACCTGTAAAACAAAGGATCACCTTTGTCAGTATTTATTATGTGTGCTTCTACTAAGAACGTTTGGAGCATACAGTGGTTCATTTTCATCAATGTGAATACATAATTGCTCTCATCATTCAAATTTTTGTAACTGTTGTATAGTGTTTTATAGTGTTGTAGTTTTGCATTTTAGTTTCTTTTTTTTTATATTCAAGAAATCACATTTATTTATCCGAATGTACGGCAATTAACTTGTTAAAGTAAACTATTATAAATACGAGGGTGCTTCAAAAAGTTCTGTCACTAGGCATATATCCTTTGAACTGGATATTACACTGAGATAAAGTAGTGTATTTATAGTACTACTGGGTTCGCTCTCTTAAATTCCAAAACAAAAATGAAAAATTTCCGGTTATTTATACCCCTGAATTACCTCTCCCTACCACACCTTTCGGATACTGGCATCTCTGAAAATGTCCTTGTTACAAAACGTTGTAAAAATTATTTGAATAATTCTATGCTTTTAAATTTTCTTGTACGCCATCTGCTGTTATTCGCCCATAATCCATGAAAATTATTGTCGAGAATTCGGAAAGGTCTTGCTGCAAACCAGTTATGAGTGAATGCATATCCCGTAATTTTAACAGAAATAACACTGGTTTTCTTCATTTTGTTAACGGAAATGTTATATTATCTTTTAAATGTCGTAATTATTCTCATAGTACTCATATGTTTTCATATTTATTTACAAATACTAGTCCTTCAGTGCTTAAATTTCATATTCAATACATTATTGTAGAATTTTGTACAATGTTTAGTGAAAATAATGATCATCAAAAAACGCTATTTCAGAAGTCTGCCCTTACATTTAATGTCCATTTAACATTAATTTAATTGTACACGTTAGCTTAAAATGTTAAATTCTAAGACAATGCCTTTTCATCTACCATGCTTAAATTCTAAATCTTGTAATGCACAGATATCACTGGTAATGTATGAGAAATTTCAAAGGTCTTCGAAAAGTACTTAAAGAGAAACAGGCATTTAAAAAAGTAACAATTAACATACCTGAAAAAAAATCAGGACGAAAATGCCTCAGTATGTATAAGTGATGTGTATTAAATGTTCCATAACTTTCGTCACACAAAAGATACAGCATTCATTTTACCATCAACACTCACAACGAGCACACAATTGTTAAAACGCGTTAGTGACAGAACTTATTGAATGACCCTCGTATAATAGAAAATTGTTGCATTTAAAAGCATTACACATTGGTACGTATACTCCTATGTTGTTTTTATCATAATTTTTCAACCAAATTGTTTTAATTTTCTCCTTTTTTATGTTGATTTCGGATAATGAAAAATGTCTTATAGTTTACTAATTTTAATTGTAAATGCCTTCATTTATTAGCTCATATAATTTCTTAAATAAACAGCTATTTAAAGTCCTGTTTTACCATTTTGTTTAATCTTTTCTTTGTATGTGTCTTATTACTTTTTACCTTTTTATAACTATTATAAATATCTTAAATTTTATGTTTGTTAAGCACTTATGAACGTACTGTGTATGATAAAAGTGCTATATAAATATGGTATAATAATAATATTGTATGTACTTTAACCAGGGGTTTTGTACTGTATTTTAAACACCATGGCTTTAACTAAACATACCATTATTTTAATGGCTCATTTTCGTCAATGTAACATATAATTGATATGAATGATGTTTTTGTAATAGTTTTTTAGCAGCTCTACTGATCCAAGTAAACCTTTTTGCGGCGACTACTCCTCTGAAACTTTTCATGAAACTTTACAGGACTGTTGTGCATGATGTCTAGTTGATCCTAGCAAAACTCACGTTGATGTGAAATCCAAGTCTCAAAATGGATTTGTAAAAAAACAAGTTTGTAGCGACTATTTCTTGAACACTATAAGAGATAGTGATACGGGACTTTTTCTAAAATGATCAACATGACAGGATATTGAATCTTGTCGAAAATCATTTTGATTCAACGTTAAACATGGCTGCCAGCGACCATCTTTGTTTACATAGAGTTATATAGTAAAAACTTGTAGCGACTACTCCTCTGAAACTACTTGACGGATGTTCATGAAACTTCACAGGAATGTTGCTCTTGATGTCTAGTTGATCCTAGAAAAATTTCAGACTGACCGGAAATTCAAAATGGCCGCCACGGCTAAAAATAGATTTAAAATAAATAAATTTGTAGCGACTACTACTTGAAAACTATAAGTGATATTGATATGGGACTTTTTCTAAAATGATCAGTATGACCTGATGTTGATCCTTGTCAAAAATTATTTGACATTAAACATGGCCGCCAGCGGCCATCTTTGTTTAAACATGGCCGCCAGCGGCCATCTTTGTTCACATAGAGTTATATAATGAAAACTTGTAGCGACTACTTCTATGAAACTACTTGACGGATTATCATGAAACTTCACAGGAATGTTGACCTAGCTATCAAAAATCTATCAGTAGAGAGCTTCAAGGTCATTGAACTCTTGTTTGAATTTCCAGAGATGTTAAAGATGTTTAAGTTAATGTGTTTGAAATGAAAGAAGTAGAGCAAATCGTGTGCAACTGTTTATCGCCATATGTTTACCTTTCGGACAAAGAGACTTGTGTACGAACATCAAATAGAATTGATTTGAACAATAATCGAAAATCAAAAATGTTGCGTTTTTAAAAGTAGTTAAACATTTCTCTTTTTCAAAGTTTCATCAAAATTCATTGATATGTAAATCGTCACGTTGATACGTTGGTCCAAAACAAGCCATATTTGTCCCTTTTTAATGGCACTAAGGTGACACTATATAAATATTGCATCCCATTGAGGGTGACAGTGGATATTGTCAACCTGAGGAAAATAATGTCAACCAAGGCGAAGACGAGGTTGACATTATTTTTCCGAAGGTTGACAATAGCCACTGTCACCCTCATTGGGATGCAATCATTATTTTATTATACCGAACAAATGTTTTGATTAAAATTTAAATATACGAGGGGGACAAAATCGCAATATTTTTATTTTTTTTTAATTTATATTTTTATACCAGTTTTGATTTAAAGTAACAAATCTGCTCGCCACATTTTTTTATTGTCGTTTGGTAAACCAAGCGTCTTACGATTGACATTACTTCAACTGTATTTTAATAAGCGTCCACCGATTTCCAATTGCCAAAGCGTGTCGTTATTGGAAAAACCCAAAACCTATTTTTAGCTCGACTGATCAGAGATAAGCAGAGCTTATGCCGTGGTGCGGCGTCCTTCGTCCGTGTGTCTGTAAACTTCTATTTGTATCGACTACTCCTCTGAAACTACTGGATGGATATTCATGAAACTTTACAGAAATGTTGCCCATGAAGTCTAGTTGATCCTAGCAAAAATTCATGTTGATGTGAAATCCAAGATGGCCGCCAATGCTAAAAATAGATTTTTAAAATACAAGTTTGTAGCGACTACTTCTTGAAAACTCTAAGTGATATTGATATGGGACTTTTTCTAATATGATCAGCAGAACATGATGTTGGTCCTTGTCAAAATTCGTTTTGATTCGACGTTAAACATGGCTGCAGCGGCCATCTTTGTTTACATGGAGTTATATAATGTAAACTTGTAGCGACTACTCCCCTGAAACTACATAATGGATTTTCATGAAACTTCACAGGATTGTTGCTCTTGATGTCTCATTGATCCTAGCAAAATTTCAGGTCGGCCGGAAATTCAAGTTGGCAGCCACGGCTAAAAATAGATTTTCAAAATACAAGTTTGTAGCGACTACTTCTTGAAAACTATAAGTGATATTGATATGGGACTTTTTCTAAAATGATCAGCATGCCATGATGTTCGTCCTTGTCAAAAATCGTTTTGATTCGATGTTAAACATGGCTGTCAGCGGCCATCTTTGTTTACATAGAGTTATATAATGAAAACTTGTAGCGACTACTCCCCTGAAACTACTTGACGGATTTTCATGAAACTTCACAGGAATGTTGCTCTTGATGTCTAATTTATCCTAGCAAAATTTAAGGTCTGTCGGAAATTCAAGATGGCTGCCACGGCTAAAAAATATTTCTTCAAAAAACAAGTTTGTAGCGACTACTTCCTGAAATCAAAATCAATCAGTAGAGCTTCAAGGTCATTGACCTCTTGTTATGCTTCCCGTGACGTCACAATCCTGTAACAGTTAAAATTGTTTACCGGTTAACAGTAAAAAGTGCTTCACGCTAAGGGTATGGGCAATTTATACAGGAGTGTAAACGTGAGGTATAATAAAATTTAATGTTAAACGGTCTTGCTCTGTAGTATGTTTATTACAGTGTATTATTGTGTTGTTGTTTTTTCAGTCATTAAATGTATTCTTTTAACTCATATCTTTGTTATAACCTTACCTTGTCAAATTGTGTCAAGTATGTTTATCAAAAGAAATAAAAAAACTTCTGAAGAAATTGGCAGATATTTTCCTTTATTTTTCCAGGGGCATTTGACGTACACTTTGTGGATGGAACAATGGAATGTTGCTGCTGTCTGTCGTGTACATCATTATATCTGTTTCTTTTGCAGGATGGCATAACTGAAGTCAGTATGTGGGCGCGAAGGCGAATAGATAAGGCTCCTACCATTTCTGTATATTTTTGAGATTGCCATAGTGTAATAATAACCTCCTTTAACCAATACATACTGTAAAGGGGATCATTTTGGAAGCAACTTACAAAAACAACAGAGAAAAGTAGTACACTCAGGTTTAGATATGGAAATCATACCCCCATCTAGCCTGATATTGATATATCAACTTACTTTATTTTAAAACTTAAATGGCCTTAACCCTAGCAAAGCTGCACATCCAGACAAGATCCTTGTGGCCAAGGACCTAAGAGGACAAAATAAAAGGTAAGAGTGGACAGATGCAAATGTTACACCACTTCACAAAAAAGGAGACCGGTCCATTGCAGAAAATTACCGCCCCATCTCGCTGACCTGCATTCTGTGCAAAGTACTTGAACACAGATTAGCCTCCAACTTAACGAAGTACTTGAACACAAACAAGATATTGTAAGATCTCCAACACAGGTTGAGAGAGAAGAGGTCTTGCGAGACTCGGCTAGCCATGCTGGCGAAAACATGCAGGGTAAGCAGACCGATTTAATTATGGCTCCCCCACACAAAGTGTGGTAGGGGAGCCATATTGATTTTGTGCTTTCTGTCTGCGTGTCTGTAGGTCTGTGTCACAAACGATGTCCGATCAATAACTAGAGAATGGTTAGACCTAGGGTCCTCAACTTTGGAAGGATGGTTGGTCATGACAAGTAGATGACCTCTATTGATTTTGGGGTCACTAGGTCAAAGGTAAAGGCTGCGATGACATTGACTATCAAAACGATGTCGGTCAAAGGTCAAGGTAGCGGTGACATTGACTATCAAAACGATGTCCGATCAATAGCTAGAGAATGGTTGGACCTAGGGTCCTCAAACTTGGAAGGATGGTTGGGTGACATTGACTATCAAAACGATGTCCGATCAATAACTAGAGAATGGTTGGACCTAGGGTCCTCAAACTTGGAAGGATGGTTGGTCATGACCAGAAGATGACCCCTATTGATTTATTTTTTAATATTTTTTTATTATTATTGATTTTTAGCTCGACTGATCAGAGATCAGCAGAGCTTATGCCGTGGTGCGGCGTCCGTCGTCTGTCCGTCCGTCTGTCTGTCTGTCTGTCCATCCGTCTGTCTGTCTGTCCGTAAACTTTTTTTTGTAGCGACTACTCCGACGAAACTACTGAATGGATTTTCATGAAACTTTACAGAAATGTTGCCCATGAAGTCTAGTTGATCCTAGCAAAAATTCATGATGATGTGAAATCCAAGATGGCTGCCAAATCTAAAAATAGGTTTTTAAAAAACAAGTTTGTAGCGACTAATTCTTGAAAACTCAAAGTAATATTGATATGGGACTTTTTCTAAAATGATCAGCATGACATGATGTTGGTCCTTGTCGAAAATCGTTTTGACTCGACGTTAAACATGGCTGCCAGCGGCCATCTTTGTTTACATAAGAGTTATATAATGAAAACTTGTAGCGACTACTCCTCTGAAACTACTAGACGGATTTTCATGAAACTTCACAGGAATGTTTCTCTTGGTGTCTAATTGATACTAGCAAAATTTCAGGTCGGCCGAAAATTCAAGATGGCCGCCACGGCTAAAAATAATTTTTCGAAAAATAAGTCTGTAGCGACTACTTCCTGAAATCAAAATCAATCAGTAGAGCTTCAAGGTCATTGACCTCTTGTTTTTATTGGGGTTTTTAGCTCTACTGATCAGAGATCAGCAGAGCTTATGCCGTGGTGCGGCGTCCGTCGTCCGTCCGTCTGTCTGTCCATCCGTCCGTTAACTTTTATTTGTAGCGACTACTCCTCTGAAACTACCGGATGGATATTCATAAAACTTTACAGAAATGTTGCCCATGAAGTCTAGTTGATCCTAGCAAAAATTCATGTTGATGTGAAATCCAAGATGGCCGCCAAAGCTAAAAATAGATTTTTTAAATTCAAGTTTGTAGCGACTACTTCTTGAAAACTATAAGTGATATTTATATGGGACTTTTTCTAAAATGATCAGCATGACATGATGTTGGTCCTTGTCGAAAATCGTTTTGATTTGACGTTAAACATGGCTGCCAGCGGCCATCTTTGTTTACATAGAGTTATATAATGAAAACTTGTAGCGACTACTCCTCTGAAACTACTTGACGGATTTTCATGAAACTTCACAGGATTGTTGCTCTTGATTTCTAAATGATCCTAGCAAAATTTCAGGTCGGCCGGAAATTCAAGATGGCCGCCACGGCTAAAAATAAATTTTCAAAATACCAGTTTGTAGCGACTACTTCGTGAAAACTATAAGTGATATTGATATGGGACTTTTTCTAAAATGATCAGCATGACATGATGTTGGTCCTTATCAAAAATCGTTTTGATTCGACGTTAAACATGGCTGCCAGCGGCCATCTTTGTTTACATAGAGTTATATAGTAAAAACTTGTAGCGACTACTCCTCTGAAACTACTTGGCGGATTTTCATGAAACTTTACAGGAATGTTGCTCTTAATGTCTAATTGATCCTAGCAAAATTTCAGATCGGCCAGAAATTCAAGATGGCTGCCACAGTTAAAAATAGATTTTTAAAAAATAAGTTTGTAGCGACTACTTCTTGAAAACTATAAGTGATATTGATATGGGACTTTTTCTAAAATGATCAGCATGACATGATGGTTATCCGAGTCGAACATTATTTTGATTCGACATTTAACATGGCTGCCAGTGGCCATCTTTGTTTACATAGAGTTATATAATGAAAACTTGTAGCGACAACTCCTCTGAAACAACTTGACGGATTTTCATGAAACTTCACAGAAATGTTGCTCTTGATGTCTAATTGATCCTAGTAAAATTTCAGGTCGGCCAGAAATTCAAGATGGCCGCCATGGCTAAAAATAGATTTTCAAAATACAAGTTTGTAGCGACTACTTCTTGAAAACTATAAGTGATATTGATATGGGACTTTTTCTAAAATGATCAGCATGACATGACGGTTATTCAAGTCGAACATTATTTTGATTCGACGTTAAACATGGCTGCCAGTGGCCATGTTTGTTTACATAGAGTTATATAATGAAAACTTGTAGCGACTACTCCTCTGAAACTACTTGACGGATTTTCATAAAACTTCACAGGAATGTTGCTCTTGATGTCTAATTGATCCTAGCAAAATTTCAGGTCGGCCGGAAATTCAAGATGGCCACCACGGCTAAAAATAGATTTTCAAAAAACCAGTTTGTAGCGACTACTTCCTGAAATCAAAATCAATCAGTAGAGCTTCAAGGTCATTGACCTCTTGTTTGTTGTGTTTTTTGTGTGTTTTTTAATTTTTGCATAAAAAGTTTTAGGGTCGGCCCCTTAAAAAAATAGGGTCGGTCGGGTTACCTGAACCACACGTATTTTTATGTGGCCTTACTGATACAGATAGTAGAATCAGTCACAGGGATATTGAATATCAAAACGATCTCAGATCAATAGAGGACGGTTGGACCTAGAGTCGTCAATTATGCCTGTTCGGGCTAGTGGGGGAGTCATACGTTTTTGTCCCATGGACATGCTATACAAGCTCAGCACTTATGGTGTAAAAGGTGAGGCCCTAAATTGAGTACAGGAATTTATTTTTCATGACAGGGGACTGTAGCACTCGAAGGCGAGAAATCGAGACACTATACCAGTTACATCCGGTGTTCCCCAAGGTTCTGTCCTCGGCCCGATATTGTGTCGTGTGTATATTGTTTGCTGACCACACAGCAGTTTATTTGACTTTTGACGACAAACATATGAAAACAATCTCCAGACAGACACACTTCATAGGTGGAAGGCTTAGTGGGACATGATGGAATTTAACGTATCAAGATGTGAAGTCGTTAAAATCACAATCACCCATTACACACGAATTACATTCCTCACGGACAGACACTAAATACAATTGAGAGTGCACGTTACCTTGGTGTTGACATCACAAGCAACCTGTCTTGAAACACAAACATCAGCAGGTGAGGCAACCCAAACGCTTGGCCTTGTTAAACGGAATATAAAGGTAAACTCCTGAACACTTAAGGCGTGTGTATTCAAATCCACACCACTACGGTCCGTACGCCAGCAGCATTTGGGACACCCACACTAAGGCCAACATTGACAAACTTGAAAAAGTCCAACGCCGAGCAGCACGATGCACGTTAAACAACGATTTGAGCTACTCGAGTGTTACTTGTATGTTGAGAGGCTGAGATGGAGGCTGTTTGAGCAACGGCCGAGCAGATGCGTGCCTCTGTCTTTTCTTTTCTTTTTATAAAATAGTGCCTGTTATGGCAGCTATCCCTCTCCCACTAACACTTCGAACCCAACCATATGGTTTCGAGATATTGTCACTCCATGACGTTTAGACAGATCCATACAGGAGTTGACTAATTAATATAAGTACTCATTCTTTCCTGGAACTGTTGTCCAGTGGAATTCCGGACCCTCCCAATAACTTCGAGATACAGCTAGAATTGCTTCTTTGCGCGTCACACCTCATTGTGATTTACATTTGTGTGACATTTCATGCAATTCCCTTCATTACTTTAAAAGTCATGGCTGAGACACGATTGTTTCTGACAACGTGTGGGTTTCCATATGTGTATTCTGTAACCCAGTATACACGCATTCATGGGTGGATTCTTTGTTTTGGAGAATGGAGTTTTGCCACCTTGTATACACTAACAAGAATACGTTAATGTATAGGTAGTATTCTTGGTGAAATGTCATTGCTTTTAAAGTACAATCGCTTGTTGTTATGCTTGTAATATCATTGAAAAAATAGTAAAATGGAGAAAAATATGAATGTAATATAGAATTACTTGCATACACGATCTTCTAAACGTTTTTTATTTTCCTAGAGTGGTGACTTTTTGATCGGTTTCACGACAAAAAAAAATGTAAACAAAGCGCTCAATTCAAGTAGGGTTTTTATACCCCCCGCAAAGTGGGGGTATACTGGAATCACCTTGTCTGTCCGTCCGTCCATCTTGTCCGTACTATTTCTCGATAACTCCTTAGAATTTCGCGAAACTTGCTAGGAAGTATCAGTATCGAGTTGACATACGCATACTGTCATGACGTTCCGGTTCGATAATTTTACACTGAGTTATGGCCCTTTGTATTTCTAATATATATGTAATACAAAATTCTTGTCCGGGCTATTTCTCTAAAACTCCTTGTTAGAATTTAGCGAAACCAGATAGGAAGTGGAGATGTGCATGTTCCGGTTCAATAATTTTCCACTGAGTTATGGCCCTTTGTATTTTTATTGCATTTCATACTTGGTAGTGAAAGCTGTCCGTCTGTCCGTAGACGCAATTATTGTCCGGGCTATTTCTCAATAACTCCTTCTTAGAATTTCACGAAACTTGCTAGGAAGTATCAATATCTAATGATCATGACGTTCCGGTTCGATAATTTTCTTCTAATATATATAATACAAAATTCTTGTCCGGGCTATTTCTCTAAAACTCCTTGTTAAAATTTAGCGAAACTTACTACGAAGCATCAATATCAAATGAATATGCACATACTGTCATGAATTTCCGGTTCAATAATTTTCCACCGAGTCCTGGCCCTTTGTATTTTTAATGCATTTCACACTTGGTAGTCACATAGAAAATTCTTGTCCGCGCTATTTCCCTAAAACCTCATGTTATAATTTCGTGAAACTTGCTACAAAGCATCAATATCAAGTGAATATGCGCATATTATCCTGACTTTCCGGTTCGATAATATTTTACTGAGTTATGGCCTTTTGTATTACAAGATTCTTGTCCGGGATATTTCTCTAAAACTCCTTGTTATAATGTATTGAAACTTGCTAGGAAGTATCAATTTCAAGTGGAGATGTGCATACTGTGAGTTCCGGTTCAATACTTTTTCACTGAGTTATGGCCCTTTTCTTAATACATTTTATACTTTGTAGTAAAAAAGAAAAAGTTTGTTCGGGCTATTTCTCTAAAACCCCATGTTATAATTTCGTGAAACTTGCTACAAAGCTTCAATATCAAGTGGAGATGCGCATATTGTTGTGACTTTCCGGTTCGATACTTTTTCACTCAGTTATGACCCTTTGTATTTTAATGCATTTCATACTTGGTAGTCAAATAGAAAATTCTTATCCGGGCTTTTTCTCTATAATATATATATATCTTATAGGAACTTTAGTCTTGTATGTTAACCCACTCCCCAACAAGTGCCGGGGGTTGGGTGGGGGGGGGGGGGGGGGGGGTATTTGTCCGCCTCCGGCGACAGTTCTAGTTCTTCATAATTTCCATTATATTTAACGAATTGTATTCAAATAACGCGCACATACCATTACAATGTGAGTTCTTTCATCCGTCGTCCGTCCGTCGTCGTCGTTAACCTTTGCTTCAAATAACTTCTCCTCGATAACCTCTTGGTCAATGTTGACCAAACTTCACATGGACTATCCTTTGGTCAATGCATTTCAAATTTGTTAAAGGTAGGTCGGTGCAACATCTAAGATGGCCGACGTTACTAAAAATAGTCGAGACCTTAACAAATCTTCTTCTCAAGAACCGCATGACAGATTTTGACACCTCTTTTTTTCAAGTTTGTTCAAATCAAGTCCCTTGGGTTAAAAGTCCAAAGTTTGCATATAGGGGTTTTGCATGTTTTGCATAGACTTATATATAGAGAAACTTAAAAAATCTTCTTCTCTAAAAGTACAAGAGCTAGAGGTTTAATATTTTGCATTTACGTTTAACTTATGGTCCTCTACCAAGTTTGTTCAAATGGTGACCTTCTGGTCAAATTTGACCACGCCCTAGGGATCACAGTTTTACATAGACTAATATAGGGAAAAGCTTCAAAAATCTACTTCTCTAAAACTATAAGTGCCTAATTTTTAATAGTTTGTATTTACCATAAACCTTTGCCCCGTCACAGGGGTCACATGTTTTACATAGACTTATATAGGGAAAACTTTAAAAATCTTCTTTTCTAAACCTACAAGAGGCGGAAGGCTCAATCCGGCATGGCCTCCTTAGCCAGTAGAGCTACATAAAGATAAAGGCTCTCATGGGCTCTTGTTTCATCTTGTTAACACGACAGAGGCTACATTTCTTGAGCAATATTAACCAAAGTTGCACAGATTGTATAGATTTCGGTAATGGGCGATTACTCATGTGAGCGATTTCTTGTTGAGATTAGCCCTTCCAAAATGTACACGGTCATATATTTATTTCGTTTCCAAGATTTTGTGAAGGCTAATCTCAGAAGGTTCTAGATAAATCAAATTACCATTTGCGACAGAGGAAAGAGATCACTTTTAAAGGGTATTTGCACTTTAGTTGAAAAAAAATCGATAAATATTAAGAACATTACGCGTGTTTTGTTTACGTTTTAATATTTGCCGTAAATCCAATCAAAAAGTCCCGTGGTTTCGCCACCCAGGTATTTGACGAGTGTTAATTAATTATGGGGCCTGAAATTATGTGACAGATATCCAATACAACTGTGCATTGATTCAATTATGTTACCGGCTGGTATTTGCACTAACACAGGTAAAAAGACATGGATAAAGTAACTTGTAAAATAAAAATGTAAACGAATTAAACACTCCTGCAAATGCATGATCTCTAGCCAAGTAAATAAAATACAAAATGCATGATGTGTTACTCAGTGAATAAGCTGCACGATTTGATCGGGGCATTTGAATAATCGAAACTTTCTGCTATGGTTAATAATATATATCCTACAATAATTCAACTTAACAAAGCTAATATTTCTGATACTAACGCTTCTTTTCTCGATTTACAACTCTCTATTGACAATGGTGAAATATTAGCAAAATCTATGACAAGAGAGATGATTTTAATTTTGATTTTGTTAGTTATCCTCTAATTATCCCCATTTAGATGGGAATGTTACCCGAGAAACTTATGGGGTCTATGTGTCTCAACTTATTCGTTTTTTCTAGAGCTTGTACTCGAGTTGTGGACTAATATTCGTAATCGTTGTATAACTAAAAGCTATTCCATCAGGGCTACCGTTACCATAATCTTTGTAAAACCTTTGCAAAATTGTATTGTCGTAACCCTGATCTTCTTTCCAAATATAAAAGTAATTTAAGAACTCTTCTACGACATGGACTATCACAACATGACAAAAGAGGTTATGACCCTATCATTTTGCAACGCACTGCATGTTTGGTGGTGGTGGACCCATTTACAGTTCGCCACTATGCTTTGCTCTTTAATTGTGCGATGACAGGCTGTAGACTCTATGGTAACGACTACCTAAAGCCCAAAAGGACGGTGACGTTTGATGTTTGTCTGAAGTCTTGTCTTGTCGTGCACTCAATGGTTTATTCTCTTGTGCTGTGGCTTCTGCCAAGTCATTGAGCACCTTCTTTGTGTGAGGTTTGGTGAACCCTAGAGCCTGGTTTAAACCCCCAGCGGCCTTTTATGCCACTGACCGTTCCAAGGCGGAAGCCCTGTTGTCAACCCTTTTGTGTTTGTGATGTCTTATTTGGCCTTTTATTCATCTTTAAATTTGTTCTTTGTGTTTTTATGGTTGATTGTCGTCCTTGAATGCTGCTTTTCTTATTCGAGTTTTAGCTCTACTGGCCAAATATACTGGCCAAAGGCCAGGAGGGCTTATGCCATCACTTTTCGTCCGTCGTCCGTCCGTCTGTCTGTTAGCAATTTTATAAAATCGACATCTCCTCTGAAACCGCTTGAAGGATTTTGATGAAACTTCATCACAATAATACTTGGGAGGGCCCCTCTCAGATTTATGTTTTTCGCGGCCGCCAGTCAATCAAGATGGCCGCAATGGCTAAAACTAGGTCAAATTTAAGGAAATTTCAAACGACATCTCCTCCGAAACCACTTATTCCATTCTACTGAAATATCATATATGTTCTTTGGGTTGGCCTCTATAAAGTTTGTGTTTTTCGTTATCGTCGAATAATGAAAATGGCCGCCACGGCGACTCAAAGTTTACATAGAGTTAATATATATAGGAAAAGGTTAAAAATGACATCTTTTCTGAAACCGCTTGAAGGATTTTGATGAAAATAATTCACAATGATATTTGGGATAGTCCCTCTCAGATTTATGTTTTTCGCGGCCGCCAGTCATCCAAGATGGCTGCCATTGCTAAAACTAGGTCAAATTTAAGGAAATTTCAAACGACATCTCCGACGAAACCACTTATTTCATTCTACTGATATCTTATTTACATGTTCTTTGGGTTGGCCTCTATCAAGTTTGTAATTTTCGTTTCGTCGAATAATCAAAATGGCCGCCACGGCGACTCAACGTTTACATAGAGTTATATAGGAAAAGGTTAAAAATTACATCTTCTCTGAAACCTCTTGAAGGATTTTGATGAAACTTAATCACCATGATATTTGTGATAGTCCCTCTATGATTTATGTTTTTCGCGGCCGCCAGTCATCCAAGATGGCCGCCATGGCTAAAACTAGGCCAAATGTAAGGAAATTTCAAACGACATCTCCGAAACCACGTATTCCATTCTTGTGAAATATCATATACATGTTCCTTGGGTTAGCCTCTATCAAGTTTGTGTTTTTCATTATCGTCAAATTATCAAAATGGCCGCCACTGCGACCCAAAGTTGAGTACCTTCATTGTGGCTTTCTAGGCTATTTTGTGTTTTCCTTATATTGCCTATTGATGCTGCCTTGTTTGTTAGAGATTAGATCATGGCGGGGATTTCTTTATTTACACTGTCCTGTTGTAATGGGATGACAGTAGGGTAAGTGTGAGGTTTGGTGCACCCTAAAACCGGTTTAAACCCCAAGTGGCCTACTTTGCCACTGACCCTTCCAAGGCGGTAGCCCTATTATCAACCCTTTTGTGTTTGTGATGTCGTTTGCATTTAAATTACTTTTGCCTTCTTGTTTGTCTGTTTGCGTGTTTGTTTCTGTGTTTTGTTGTTGACTGTCCTCCTTGAATACTACTTTCCCTGTCCGATCTTTTTATATTTCTTGATCAACACTTTAACAAGTTTAAGGAATAGTGTATGATAGTGATTATGATCAAGGGTCTTGTGAAGTTTGTCAGTCACATCACGATAGAAGTCAGTTGTGCATAGTCCTTTTCGCAGAAGAGTTCTTTAATTACTTTTACAGTTAAACGTAAATAAGGGTTAAGATAATAAAATATTGTGGTTTTTTTCATAGTGTAAATTTAGCTGCATTGGACTTTTACCACATTGTCAAGTGAGCTGATTTGTGACTTGCTATATCGCAGTTTAACCTTAATATGTCCATGTATTCCATTCACAAACTCGGCAAAATAGCGTATATGTTATACAAAAAAGAAAATATTGGAGCATTCATTTGTTGTTCGTTCCATTTACTCATGTATGTACATGCAAACTTCTTTCCGATTTTGGCCAAATAGCAACACCATCTGACTGTATGACATGCCACCTAGACTGAAACAGTTGTTTTCCAGAACCATTTGACTGTATCATCTATATGGTTTGTGGTGTTAGCACCAAAGGATTGGATCAGCTATTCAGTCCTTCTTTGCACGCTTCTAGTCTTTCGTTTTTGGAATCCATTGGTAAAATTGTTGGACATCGACGCAAAACAATATACCATTCTCTGGTAATGCACTCGGTATCTGACTATGCAATCTGTCGTATCTTTTATATATCTGGGTCATATTTCGACGAATTAGTTTAATTGATAATTTGCTTCTTTCCCTCTCCGATCTTTTTATATTTCGTCCGCAAGCTTTACCGTTGGTGTATCAATGCCACTATCTATAGTCCTCCATGGCACTTTGGGAATATATTTCAATTTTTTGGTCTTCGGATATCTAGGGATCACATATTGTCTCGTATCACTAGATATAGCCCCCTCACAGTACATCTTATCAACCAATTTTTTAACATTCTTGAAACATACACCAACCATATCGTTTTCTGTGGAACGATAAAAAAGTATGAAAGGAGAAATTTGGAAATCGCCGTGCACGAAAAGTACAACAAAAATTGAGTCTCGGTTTGATTGAGAAAGCCCATCAACGGTAGTGAAAAATGTTTGCTATCGTTCACGCCCTCTACACCCGAGTTGAGGAGAACTAAATATTTATAATTTCTAAAGCATAACAATTTAGCCATCCCGAAGATGGTATGTATATGACGATGAACATAGAACCTGCAATGAGGTATTTCACACCATTCCATGGCCAGCGGCGTATGGTCCCAGATTCTAACAAACCGCTTTACCCTAAACAAGTAAATAATGGGCGAAATAAACAAAATGGAATTTAGTCGGGAGCAGCGGTTGTGAAGCTTGCGTATCACAGGTAACAGTCAAAAGACTAAATTAAAAAGAAGGCAACATATCGTAAGGGTGATTAAACAATACTCAGAACCTTTAAAGGATGGAGTAGTGAAACCACCTATTGGAAGTTCAAGTAGGAAAACAAAAGTATTTAAGAAAGTATCACCGATATCTGTAAATACTGGGCTCGACAATCTCCAAAGATCGGAATGAATAACAGTCCTGATTGCAAGCACGGGGAGACGTTTTACCGCGCCACACTGCACATGCAAGGCTACTGTGATATATAAAACCTATGAAAGGAGAAATTTGGAAATCGCCGAACACGAAAAGTCCAAAACATATTGCAGTGTCGGTTTGATTGTGGCGGTTCATGAACGGTAGTGAAAAATGCTTGCTACCGTTCACGCCCTCTAGCCATAAGTAATTATTTTCTATCGTATTCTGAAGGCCTGGACTATGTTTTACTTTATCCATTATTACTATTTCTGAGTCATTGTTTATATATAAATAAGGAAATGCACTTTCACAGAACACAGTTAACCCCAAAACACGCAAAACGGCAAAGTGGCAAAAAAGGCCTCTGGGGATTTAAACCAGGTTCTAGGGAGCACCAAACCTCACACTTACACCCACTGTCATCCCAATAAAATGGGACAGTGTTAATAAAGAAATCCACGCCATGAACTATTCGCTAACCAACAAGACAGCATTAATAGGCAATAGAAGTAAAACACAAAGATGTTCGTGTATATATAAATACAACAAACAATAGCATAGAAAGCCACAAGGAAGGTACTCAAGGAGTTGACAGAAGCCAGAGTAACAAGAGAATAAACCATTGAGAGCACGACAAGACAAGATTGCAGACAAACTTCAAACGTCACCGTGTTTTTGGGCTTTAGGTAGACGCCATCATTGGGTCCACATCTTGTCCGGTCATCGCACAATTAAAGAGGAAAGCATAGTGGCGAACTGTAAATGGGTTCACCATCAAGCATGCAGTGCAGTGCAAAATGATAGGATCATGACCTCTTTTGATAAACATTTTAACAAGTTTAACAAAGATAGTATGAAAGAGATCATGACCAAGGATCTTATGAAATTTGTAAATTACGTCACCATAGAAGTATAAATATCGAAAAGGAAATGCAGCTTTTACAGAACACAGTAAACCCCACAACACAAAAAAAAAGACACACAAGAATGGCAATAGTAATAATAAAGGCATATGACGTCACAAACACAAGAAGTCAGGCTGTGATATTTGGACAGAATAACAGGGTTACGATAATAACATTTTACAAAGGTTTTACGGAGTTTATGGTAACGTCAGCCCTGATTGAGCAGTCTTTTAGTTATACAAATATTACGAATATTAAATTCCTCAACTCAGTACAAGTTCTAGAAAAACAAATATAGACCTCATAAGAATTGCTCGGGGAACATCTCCATCTAAATGGGGATAATTAACAATATCAAAATTAAAATCATCTCTCCTGTCATAAATTGTGCTAATTATTTCACCATTTTCAATAGATGGATGTAAACCAATAAAAGAAGCCTTAATGTCAGAATGGTTAGCTTTGTTAAGTTGAAGTTCTTTAGGATATATAATATTAACCATAGTAGAAAAAAGGGGTGTCAATGGTAAGTATGTCATCCAGATACAGACAGGTGTAATTAAAGGCTTCAATAACATTTGCCTGGGTATCTGGTAAAAACTCTTTCGTAGCAATATAAAACCAAATCTGCGACAAGAATGTCTATGATCTTTCTTGTCGTGCCCTTAATGGTTTATTCTCTTGTTACTCTGGCTTCTGCCAAGTCATTGAGTACCTTCATTGTGACGTTCTAGGCTATTGTTTTTTTGTATTATATTTACACAAGCATGTTTGTGTTTTACTTATATTGCCTATTGATGCTGCCTTGTTGGTTAGAGATTAGATCATGGGGTGATTTCTTTATTTACACTGTCCTGTTTTAATGGGATGACAGTAGGGTAAGTGTGAGGTTTGGTGCACCCTAGAACCGGTTTAAACCCCCAGTAGCCTACTTTGCCACTGACCGTTCCAAGGCGGTAGCCCTTTTGTTAACCCCCTTTTTGTTCGTGATGTCGTTTGCTTTTATTATTACTTTTGCCTTCTTGTTTGTCTGTTTGCATGTTTGTTTCTGTGTTATGTGGTTGACTGTCCTCCTTGAATGCTACTTTCCCTGTCCGATCTTTTTATATTTCTTTGCACTGTTCGTACACATAGGGACACCAACAATTTGTCTAGTTCCATACATGACGAAGATATTTATCTAATTGAAAAATAAGTAATTCATAAACTTCATGGCAAGTCCAAACTGCTGTTAGTAAATAACGCTTTAAAATTGCAACACAGTTACAGGCCAAAAACATAGTATTTTCCCTAGCAAACGTTTTTTGAATGAGAGCAATAAGATTGTGTTTGATAAGGTTGATTGGTAAAGTTGTATATTATGTAGAAAAATCATAAGTACTTATAGGTGAAGCTTGACGTTTATCGCAAATTTTATCAGAACGTCGCCTGAATTTTTTATAGACCAAAATAAATTAATCCCAGAGTTTTCATAAGCTTTAGCACAATATTGATTAACGTGATCTTTAACGGCAGTAAGACAAGCTATTAAAAGTTTGGAGATATGTGTAGTGGTGCAAAAACTAGAATAGGAAATAAAACGGTTGTTTGTGTAATTAGGGAATCCAGTACATCGTTGGAAGTCTGTTTTAAATTTCGTCTATTCCAGCCTTGAACATCTTGCACTGAGTTATATGCGTCGAAACAACATTCAGTAGACTTCACTGTAGTATACGAATAAGTACTTCCGAGTTCCTCAGATAAACCACTGACGCAACGGAGGCGTCGAACAATACTTATAGTATTAGCAGCCTTATCAGCAGGAACTAAAACAAACTTATTATGCAATTCCTGGATTCCCGACTTTAACTTACGAAATGAAAATCTAATGTCAAGGGAGAATTAGGGAGGAGTTAATACGGGTATCTTTGATGTTAAAAATAGTATTTGTAAAGTAGAAAGGGAGTTAGGGTAGAGTCAGCATGTTCTCTACGACACAATTTAATAATAAAATCATCAATGGAGTGGGCGATCTAATAACGATATGCATTAAAATCACTCACAGAAGGCAATCTATACTTCGGACTTTTAGGAAACAAATGCCGAATACGTTTATCTGTAATATCAAAATTACCAGTAATGCCATGACCGGCCGGAGTAGAGCACAGAAACATTTAGATGTTCCACACTCGCGTTCCTTAGGAGTGTTATTGATTATATCAAGTGTCAGACACTATTATGCTGAAGATGTAACGGTGTATTGAATTATTTTTTCACGTAGAATTGTTTTAAAGATTTTCCTATACAGCCTGTAACCTGAAAAAAGTAAAATTTAAAATCATGTGACCATTTAAACAAATTCCGTAGAGTACCATATATACATCAGTTATTGTATCACACTGAATTAGGATTGAACAGATATCGTGAATCATTCATCAATTCCGCCATGTCCTCATTAAACGGTTTCAGGAACGTACGCAGAAGTTGTTTCGTCTTTTCCAGCATTGGTCCAACCTTTTTCTTTCTTTCTGAGTTTTCGTTTGAAATCTTTTTGGTCAGAATACTATTCATTGTCTTTGAATCAAGTTTGCCTGCAACGAATAACCATAAAGAAGAAACAACTGCATACAGTTTGACCAATATTGTTTAACTGTTTAGAAAACACAAAACGTTATATGAGTTACAGATAAATGGATTAAGCTACCGAAATCACCACTCCACTGAAATATTACTTTTTGACGAATAACCATGTTACGACGTGATCTGTGTATCATAATGGGAACATATTTACTGACATTTGCTGACTGTACTGCGAAAGTGGTAAAGATGAGATCTAAAGTCTAAACTACACATAGTTGGTGTGTAGGTAAGAGGTTATAAGCAAAACTGCCAGAAAACTTTTCAAAATGCTTTTTTTTTTAAACACATGGCATACAGCCATCATCTTCGGAGTTGAATCAATTCAAACTTACCATGGGTTTCGTGGTGATAACCATACTTAAACAGTTTGGAAAGAATATTGAGTCACAAATGTCCACAAATCTTCAAAGAGATCTCAAAATGGAATTTAGGCGAGATTTTGAATTCATAATAAATAATTTGCAAGCTACAAATGCTTGTAAAAGTTCGGGACGTATAGAGGGAGTGACTGCCAGACTATTGCACTGATGGACAGATGAGCCTTATTTATATTATCCACCATATGTGCTTCGCCCGGCAAGAAACAACATAAATCCGCGAATTTATTTTGTTGTATACACAATATTCTTTAGTCTAGCTGGATCAAATATTCAAATACAGACCTACATAATTATAAGCTCTCAGTGGCAAACATCTTTATAGAAAGATAACAAATTGTCAACTGACGTTTTCATAAAGCAGTCTAACAATTGACCTTATTTACTTTGTGTGTCTTAATAAAGTTTCAAGTGTAATGCATTTGTTTGGATGACAGAGGCTCAGAGAATGTGGGAGGTGGTCAAGCAAAACGGTTAAATACTTACTTAAGCCAAGAAAATGGAAGACGTTCGCCAACGTTGCATTTTTGTCCTGAATATAGTCCAACATCAATATGGGCAGTAATTGGTCCTTTGTAAACACATTCAGCAATTCCTTCATGTGGACGGAATAAAAGGAGGCATTGAATGCCAATAACGCAGGTTTTATCTCCTAAATAATGGTAAACGCATACATTTTCAAAACTGTTCGGTAGCACATAGATTACAATAGGATGCGAACGTGAGCTGGTGGGTAGGGATTGTGGTTGTCCTCTCATAATCAGGTATTACGGTGAACAACGAATGGGGATATCAGTTTGATGCCGCATAAATGAGATGTTCTAGTAATACCAAATATCACAGAAAATACTTTTCAAAACATGAGCAAGCTAGCTAAATGGTCTGTACTCTCTGTTGCATTAATTACTATGTATTTTTATGTATCACTGAACATTTTACTGGCTAAGAAGCACTCACGTGAAAGTCCTTAGTATGAACTATTAACTTAGAACGTTTCCTATCCGATTCAACCTGTTTTGAGGTCAATAACTGTTTTGAATGTAAATAGTTTTTAGAGGTCAATAGTATTTTTGATAATTACGTTACGTTTCTCTATGACGTGAAGTCGTATATAGAAATATAAAAAGATAGGACAAGAAAGTAGCATTCAAAGAGGACAGTCAACCACACAACACAGAAACAAACACGCAGAAGGCAAAAGTAATAATAAATGCAAACGTCATCACAAACACAAAAGGGTTGACAATAGGGCTACCGCCTTGGAACGGTCAGTGGCAAAGTAGGCCACTGGGGGTTTAAACCGGTTCTAGGGTGCACCAAACCTCACACTAATATGTTAACAAGTAAGAAAAGAGTACGTAAACTATTTGAGTGTATGTTGATTTTTGTATCACGTTTATTTACATTTAAATATTGTTAACTAACTATTTTTGTTTTAGTCAATGACTAAAATAATTTATCATCGAGAATGACTATTAGACAGCAGCAATAAACCACTGAAATCGACGAAATTGTGAAACATTCAATTTTAAACAGACGTAGACGTGGACTGACTAGGGAGCGTAATATTCTTTAACCTTTCTTTGAACACAAGAAACGAGGCCCACTTAAACATACGAACATACTTAACGAAATTCAAATTGTCTTTTTATTCGTTCATTTCTCCCAACATATACGACCACTGGAATGTTGCACACCAACATATACGACCACTGAAATGTTGCCAAACACATATGTGCTAATGAGGTTGAAATTATAGATTTATATTATGCGGGTTGTATACATTTATATTAAATTTCTTACCGGTGCCGAGTAGTCGAATAACGTGTTGTTGTAAATGCAACGCCGCACTGAGTATTGTTGGAAACACTTCGTGTACGTCTCAACTTCAAATTGTACACGTGCATGGAACATTTGGGGAGAAACTTTAGTCAGTGGGTAACCTTTTGTTACGAAGTGATAATCTGAGTATAATCTGAAAAATAAATAAAAAAATAATTTGAATTTGGGACTTATCAGTCATTGTTGAGAAGTGTTATGCATGAACTGTTCTGAATTTCCACATGTACTTGATTTGATAAAATATTTCGCACAATTTGTTATGAATACTTTAAGCTTTTGACAGCATTTCGTTTGTCATATGTGAGTGTTTGTTTAATTAGTCACTTATAATAATTAAAGCACGCGGAAACAAAACATTGGGAACCGAATGTACGTTTAACAAATATATTGTCTGTACAGTATTTAAAAGGAATTGTCTCTACAGAATCAATAAACCGAGCCGGCTACTATTCTCTCTGCGTTTGTTGCTTCCAAGGGATCCCATTTTCAGTATTTATTTATAAGGGTATCAATGTATAATCAAACGTTTCGCTTATATACGGATCAAATAGCTTGAGTTGTTCTGATTTTAAATGAAACGAGATTGCTAACATGTTGTCAAATGCAGACGTTTTCAATACAATACTACCGCCAGATGAACACGGGTTTAATACTATTAAATACACTCGTATTACATAAAGTTATCAGACGAACGAGTACGCTCGTATTTACATGTAAAATTTTCCATCTCTGATCGTACCAATAGGCCTAATTTATATATACTTCTATAAGGTATAACAAATATTAACATTTCCTCTGGATCGTTGTATTTAAGCTATATTTTACCTGAATGATATCCTTGATCAAAATTACTAGTTTACTAGAGACAATACTAATATAATTTATGAATAACTGAGTCTCTGGTTATAACTGAATGTTTACGTATCTCCTGCAACTCTGGTCATACATAATACGTATTTTATACCTGATAATGTAAACAATATTTTACCTTGATCATGTTCATTATTTTACTTCTTCACTGAATTCCTGATTATAATCGGTATAATATAATCATTTGGGTCTCTGAATATTATCAATATTTAATTGGGTCTCCGATTATAATTATTTTGTATAATTCATCTGGTTCCCTGAGTATGTTCAATAGTTAACTGGTCCTTTAATCAATCGATATATTACATATCCGCTTGTTCCCAGATTAAGAGCAATATATTGCCAATCCTCTGGTTCCCTGATTATAATCAATAATTTACTATCCATAGGACCTCTGAATATGATTCATATTTTACCTATCCACTGGTTCCCGGATTATAATCAATAGTTTACCTATCAACTGGATCTCTGAATATGACCAATATTTTCACATCAGGTACGATATGTTTGATGTAATGAAGAGTCGTGTAACGAGGTTCCACCAATCCCTCGTTGCCAGGTAAATTCTCCCAGTTCCAATTTATATTTAAATTTGCTGAGGATGCCTCGGCTGAAATCATATTTATAAATCACGTTTATTCCCAACAAGATGTTCTACCTCATTGAAAAAATGTATTTTTTTCACAAACGAGCGGATGCTAGTGAGTTAAAAATAAACGCCTACAACTGAGTGTAGTATTGACAAAGGCATAACAAACTAAAGTAGTAATTTGCATGGCACTAAACATATATCGCCGAGAAGACAATAAAATAGATGAACATATAAATATGTATTTATATCCTTCGCTGCTCTGATTTAATATTTAAATCTAAACGTGCGAAAACACATTTGCTCCTTTAATCCTCTTTAATCTCTTTAATCTCCTTTAATCCTTTTCCTTTTATGCGTGTGATTATGCATATTCTTTCACTAATATATCGAGCTCATTCACTTACAGTACATGATCAGACACCTATATAACATGATCAATCACCTATATGACATGATAAGTCACCTATATGACATGATCATTCACCTATATAACATGATCAGTCACCTATAGAAAATGATCATTCACCTATATACCATGAGCATTCAACTATAGAACATGATCATTTACCTATAGAACATGATCATTTACCTGTATAACATGATCAGTCACCTATAGAACATGATCATTCACCTATATAACATGACCATTCACCTATATAACATGATCAGTCACCTATATAACATGATCAGTCACCTATAGAAATTATTCACCTATAGCACATGATCAGTCACCTATATAACATGATCATTCATCTATAGAACATGACCGTTCACCTATAAAACATGATCATTCACCTATACATATGATCAGTCACCTATACAACATGATCAGTCACCTATATAACATGATCATTCACCTATACAACATGATCAGTCACCTATATAACATGATCAGTCACCTATATAACATGATCATTCACCTATATAACATGATCAGTCACCTATATAACATGATCAATTACCTATAGAACATGATCAGTCACCTATATAAAATAATCAGTCACCTATATAACATGATCATTCACCTATATAACATGACCAGTCACCTATAGAACATGATCATTCACCTATAGACATTTAATGAAAAACTATCAAACCTATGCAATGACACAATATTACGTCTTGGACACTATATTACGCCTTGGTCGTGACAACAAGCAGTTAAGAATATGTACATGTTTATAATTTTCTTAGTTTCAATTGTATTAATGATCTTTTACTGCTAAAACTACAATCAGTTGACTCTACTACCTGTCGCGAAATGTGGTTAGAATCAATTTCCGGTATCAATAGCAACAATATATAATTCTGACTTATTCTCTTAGCTCCACCCACTTCATTCATGAACGTCATTATTTATTAATAAACATTAAACATTTCATGTGTCTTTTAAGATATCCAATTTCAACAACAATTCCAAATTTGAGCAAATATATATGTTCTATTTGAAAAAAGCAATATTTATGAAACAATAAGACATATGACATAGCCCAAAGTTTCGAAAAACATTGCTGCATTTGTCATTAATCTCTGATAAGTTGCAAAGACTAGAAGCACCATTGGTCTTCTGACAAGTATGTGTTAATTGGCTGTGACTGACGGGTCGGAAGTATGAATTTGATACGAATATCAGACATTTAATTACTTAATGTTGATTCCTGAATTGATTGTACATGCATGCAACATAGCAGAAATATTGATTGACCACATCTGTATCTTTGCAGAAACATTGTTTGACCAGACCTGTTAGATAGCAGAAACATTGATTGACCAGACCTGTAACATAGCAGAAACATTGATTGACCAGTCCTTTACCATAGCAGAAACATTGATTGACCAGCCTGTAACATAGTAGAAACATTGAGTGACCAGACCTGTATACCATAGCAGAAACATTGATTGACCAGACCTGTACCATAGCAGAAACATTGATTGACCAGCCTGTAACATAGTAGAAAAATTGAGTGACCAGACATGTAACATAGCAGACACATTGAGTGACCAGACCTGTAACATAGCAAATACATTGAGTGACCAGACCTGTAACATGCAGAAACATTGATTGGTCAGACCTGTAACATAGCAGAAACATTATTTGCACAGACATGTTATATTCAGAAACATTCATTGACCAGATCTGTAATATGCAGAAACCTTGATTGACCAGACCTGTAACATAGCAGAAACATTATTAGCACAGACCTGTACTATTCAGAAACATTCATTGAACAGACCTGTAACAAAGCAGACACATTGATTGAGAAAACCTCTCACAAAGCAGACACATTGATTGACCAGACCGTAACATAGCAGAAACGTTGATTGACTAGACCAGTAACATAGCAGAAAAGTTGATTGACCAAACATATAACATAGCAGAAACATTGATTGAATATAATATTATCAGTAACATAGAAGAAACATTGATATCCAGACCTGCAGCAAAAATGATTGACCAGACCTGTACCATGCAGACAAATTGATTGACCAGACTTATAATATGGCAGAAATATGTATTGCACAGACCTGTAACATAGAAGAAACATTGATTGACCAGACTGATTGACCAGACCTGTAACATAGCAGAAACATTGATTGACCAGACCTGTAACATAGCAGAAACATTGATTGACCTGACCAGTAACATAGCAGAAACATTGATTGACCAGTCCTGTAACATAGCAGAAACATTGGTTGACCAGACCTGTAACAAAGCAGAAACATTGATTCACCAGACCTGTAACATAGCAGAAACATTATTTGCAAAGACCTGTAATAATCAGAAACATTCATTGACCAGACCTGTAAAATGTAAAAACATTGAGTGACTAGAACTGTAACATAGCAGAGTACTGATTGCCCAGTCCTGTAACATAGCAGACACATTGATTGACCAGACCTGTAAAATGCGGAAACATTGATTGCCCAGACATGTAACATACAAAAGCATTGATTGACCAGACCTGTAAAATAGCATACATATTATTTGACAAGACCTGTAACATAGCAGAACCATTGAGTGACAGACCTGTAAAATAACAGAAACAATGATTGACCAGAGCTGTAACACGCAGAAAAAAATGATTGACCTGTAAAATAGTAGAAACGTTGAATGACCAGACCTGTTACATATCTGAAATATTGATTGCTCAGACCTGTAACATGCAGAAACATTGATTGACTAGACCTGTAACTCAGCAGAAACACTGATTGACCGGACCTGTAGCATAGCAGAAACATTGATTGCACAGACCTGTAACATGCGGAAATATTGAATGACCAGACATGTAACATAGCAAAAACATTGATTGACCAGACCTGTTACTAAGCAGAAACATTGATTGCTCAGACCTGTACAATGCAGAAACATTGACTGACCAGACCTGTAACTTAGCTGAAATATTGATTTCCAAGACCTGTAACATGCAGAAACTTTGATTGACCTGATCGTAACATAGCAGAAAAGTTGTTTTACCTGACTTGTAACATAGCAGAAACTTTGATTGATCTGACCTGTAACATTGCAAAAATATTGCTTTACCTGACTTGTAACATAGCAGAAAACATTGATTGACCAAATTTGAAACTTTGTAGAATCATCGATTTACCTGATCTGTCACTTGACGAAAACAAATTGGGATACCAGACATTTAACATGGCAGAACTATGGATTGACATGATTTGTACGATAGCAGAATCTTTGACTGACTGGACGTACAAAATGACATAAAAATTGTTTGACCAAAACTTTAAATAATAGAAACATTGATTGACTAGCACTGATCAACTAGACGTGTAACATGGCAGAAACATTGATTGACCAGACCTGTAACATGGCAGGCACATTGATTAACCATACCTGTAACATGGCAGAAACATTGATTGGCCAGACTTGTATCATCGCAGATTCATCGATTAACCAAACATGTAACATAGTAGAACCATTGATTGACCAGACCTGTAACATTGAAGTAACATTGAGTGACTAGACCAGTGACATAGGAGAAACAGTGATTGGCCAGACCTGTAACATCGCAGAATCATCGATTGACCAAACGTGTAACATAGCAGAAACATTGATTGATCAGACCTGTAACATGCAGAAACATTGATTTTCCAGACCTGTAACATAGCCGACACATTGATTGACCAGACCAGTAACATAGCAGAAACATTGATTGTCCAGACATGTAACATAGCAGAAAAGTTGATTGACCAAACTTATAGCATAGCAGAAACATTGATTGAATATAATATTATTAGTAACATAGAAAAACATTGATATCCAGAGCTGTAACAAAGCAGAAAAATGATTGACCAGACATGTAACAGAGCCGTAAAAAGTGATTGACAAGACCTGTAACATAGCAGAACTATTGATTGATCAGACCTGCAACATAGCAGAAACATTGATTAAAAAAGACCTGTAACATAGTAGAAACATTGATTGACCAAACCAGTAACATAGCAGAAACATTGATTGTCCAGACCTGTAACATAGCAGAAACATTGATTTATCTGACCTGTAAAAAAGCAGAAACATTGATTGATCAGACCTGTACCATAGCAGTAACTTTGCTTTATCTGACCTTTAACATAGAAGTAACATTTGTAAGATTGCAGAAAGATTGGTGGACCTGACCTATAAAATGGCAGACCTATAACATGGTTTAAGCATTTCTGACCGGACCTGCATCATAGTAGAATATGTATTTGCCAGACCTGTAACATAGCAGAAACACTGAGTAACATAACCTGTAACATGACAGAAATCTGTATTGACGATCAGACATGTATGAAACAGAAACATTAATTGAGTATTTAACATAACAGAAACATCTATTGACCATACGTGTAACAAAGCAGCAAAATTGATTCAACAAACCTGTATCCAACCTGAAACATTGGTTGAACATACCTGTAACACTGTAGTAATTAGTGTTGTTATTTTGCATTCATATAAACTAGAATCGTCATGTGCATATATAACACTTCACGAGTTATCACGCTGAATGTGTTTATGCAGTGTACACATTTGTTGTTTTTTTCATTAAAGAAACGTGTGATTTATAAAGGGAGATATCTTTTTTATGAAAGGATATTTATTCTTAAAAGAAGAAATAAAAATTACCTTTTATTTTACGAGTGTCATTACACCATTAAAGTTTCATCGTCCTTGGTATTATACTTTGTCAGTTATTGAGCGGAATGCGTATTTGTATATTAGGTTAGGATGACCTTGACCTTTGCCTTATTGACCTCAAAAGCAAACAGTTTTGCACCAGTTGCCAAGGGAAATTTAGATATGCATATTCATCGTCCTACCAGTTTTACTTTTGCAGTTATCTCGCAAAATGCGTGTATGCACATTGCAGGTCATGACGACCTTTATATTGAACCTATCTCCCGAAAAGTAATAGGTTTCCTTATGTTGCCAAAGGGCCTGTATTAGGAGGAGCAATGCGCGTCTGTGCTATACTTTTTTGAGTGTTCGCGCGGAATGCGTCAGATCGTGAAGACATTGACCTTTGACCTACTGACCCTAAAATCAATAGTTTTTACGTTTCATCCACCTTCGCATATTGCGGAAGTTATCACACTGAATGTACATGTCCACGGACGGACGGACAGACGAATAAGGTGAGTACCGTATAACCCTCCCCATCCGATTCCACTTCCACACCTTAACAAATCATTTGGTGGGGGCTATTAATGAAAATAACTGTTAAATAGTTGTAATGAGAAACATTGATCATACATACCTCTAACATGGTTACATGTACATGTTGTTATTTTGTATCATGAAATTACAACCTGTAATATTTGTTTTAGTGTCATTGAATAAACAGACCTGTTATATGTGTGTAATACGTGGTGTTAGTTTGTCTGCTTGCTGGATGCTGCGCAATGTTCCGTGCTGCAATGTCAAACATCGACACATAATACTCTAATCCAAACGGGTCCTTTCCTTTAAGTACTGAAAAATAATAGAAATTCATCTTGTTAAATACAAAATATAAACACGCGTTGTAACGTCGACACAGGGGACTTAACTGAATAAAATTAATTTAACGGGTTCTCGCGGGTACTCTGCATGGACAGCAAGTCTGAGGATGTGGTGTATGCATTATGTCAATTGGGTGTGGCCCCGTGTGGTTCCCGGGGGCCCCCGTTTGGTCACGGGGCAAAGAATAGGGCCACTGCAGATCCCTTTGGAGGGATAGGCAGAGGGGTAGAATCCCCCCAAATTCATGTTAATTTTATCATGTTTTGTTCATGTTCATTAAAGGTCTTCATCATGATCCCTGCATTGTTTCAGGTGCTATCTTGCTCGCATCAAAAGAGCAGTGGCAGAAAAACAATAACGTGGCTCCAGCGGAAATGGAGTTTCTACGATAGAATTTGAAGCAACTCTGCAGTTCAGGGGTTCTAGGCCCATTTTCCATATTTCATCTCGATGTACATGGAAGATGAGCTTGGCATGTTCATGCCTGTTAGGCGCCATATAACCTTTTCATGTGTTGGTGCGCCTTAAAACCCCAATTCAATTCAATTGAATTGGGTGTGATTGTAATCTGCAAAGCATTATGTCAATTGGGTGTCATTGTAATCTGCAAAGCATTATGTCAGTTAGGTGTGATTGTAATCTGCAAAGCAGTATCAGAATGAATAATCGTATTTTTTTTTCTATTTCCTTTGCTGTTTACTTCTTAGTTCCCTTAATAGCAATCAGTTTCTTTAACATCGTGGTAAATCGCCAAATTGCTGGTATTGATAAAAACTGCTATGCCTTCAAATTTGTGAACAACGTTCCGTCTATTGATCACACATGCACGCAAGCACTTCAAATTTCACCTCGTTCTATTCAAATGGTTTAAGTGACGGATCAGACATACAGATTGCATGATATTGACGCGTTACATTGACCTTAATAACAACAGCTTGTTGGAAGCCACACGGTCTATTCATGATTCATAAACACAAAACTGTTCATCCTATGATATGTAACGGTTTAGGGGTTAGCTGACGCGCTAAACAGTGTCTGTAGGTGTACACGCATTCTATATCTTGACAGTGTTAAAGCGTTATGGACCGACACGATAATTGCGTGACATTGAACACTAAAAACCCGACCTGCACCATAAGACCCCCAATCTGTAAGCATGACAAAAACACAAACAGTTTCGGTCTATTATCTGAAACGATTAAGAATTCATGGACAGGACACACAGTAAATATCAAAAATGCAGATGATAATTGGAAATGAACATAACCGGTACTTTTTGTATGCTATTTTTTTTATATTGCTATATTGTTTATCTTTGATTGGATATTGAGTTCTGCTCAACCCGGGACTAGAGGGCGTCAACGGTAGCAAGCACGTTTCACTACCGTTCATGAACAGTTTCAATCCAACCGAGACTGCAATATTGTTTGTATTTATCGTGTTCGACGATTTCCAAATTTCTCTTTTCATATATTTTGACATTATAATGTTCCCACTAGCGTTCGTTTAGTGCAGTGTGGCGGCAGTTAAAGGTCTCCGCGTGCTACGAATCAGTAGTGTTATTTTTACTGGTCCTTTAGGACCAATGAACCCAATATAGGTGGCTTTAAAGTAGAATACCGCTTAAGCCGGTGCTATGGGGCGTGAGAGGTGTTGCTTCTTACATTACTTCTCACGAACAGACTCAATAAAACCGAGTCTGCTGCTTTATTCTCTTAATTGTGTTTATTGCTCCCAAAGGATCACATTTATCAGTATTTATTACTAGGGTTCAGTCGAGAAAAAGCATACGATGACAATGACTTGCAGCTATAATTTATCAGATACTGTTATCTCATGTTGTTTGAATAAATATACGGTAACATTTTCAAGATTATAACAATCATTTTGTCCCAACACTTTCATAATCCTGAAGCGTTTTGTTTCTGTTTACAAACTCAAAAAAGTTGTTTTTATTCGGATTATACATTCTTCATTGGGACGCTCTAAACCGATTGTATATCTGTCGATATGGACAAAATTCAGCTACATGTTCGTTGTTCGACGCAAAACTCTAGGCTTCTCTGTAAAACAGTTATTAAAATGCTACAAGGATGGTAAAATCGAGAGTTGTAATACATGCGAGTCTTAGCTTTAGTGTGGGACAAAGCAGACTGAAATCTGAGTCCATTGACAAATGCAATTTCCTGATTTACTTGAACAGTACAGTTGAAATTCATTATTTATTAAACAGAAAATATTATCATACAAACCGTTAGCCGTTTCTTTAGGAATACGACCAACCATCATATGGAACCGTCGTCTAGTAAACCAATGGGCTTCTTTAAACCCTGCTGATTCGAACTCCGGGTGTGCCGATATTCTTGCAAACAGATCGGTCGTACCCGATTTCTTGACCCCTAAAATTGAGAACAATACTCAGCAAATACAATGTGTAAATATGTATATACAAAAGTCTTGTTATAACAAACAAAGGGACAAACACCTTACAATTTAACAAGATGATCATCTTCAGGTGAAGCTTAAGAAGTCTAACCTTATCAGGACTGTTATTCATTCGATCTTTGGAGATCGCTGAGCCCGATACTTATATTTAGTTATCGGTGGTACATTTGCAATTGCTTTTGTTTTCTTACTTAATTTTCGATTCGGTGGTTCCAATACTCCGGCCGATAAAAGGCTCTGGGTATTGTTTAACCACTCATAGGATATGTTGTCTGCTTTTTAATATAGTCTTTTGACTGTTACTTGTGATATGCAGCTTCATAACCGCTGCTCCCCACTAAACTCCATTTTGTTTATTTCGCTCTTCGGGGCATAGTATTTTGTTAGATACTGGGACCATACGCCGCTGGATATAGGGGTGGAAAATCTATATGTCCACCGCTATATGCATGCCATCTTCGGGATGGTTAAAATTATATACTATTGATTTTATGAATATTGAGTTCTGCTCAACCCGGGATAGAGGGCGTAAGCGGTAGCTAACATATTTCACTACCGTTCATGAACAGTCTCAATCAAACCGAGACTGCAATATTGTGTATATGTCGTGTTCGGCCATTTCCAAAGGTCCATTTATCAAACTCTTTTACCAGTGTGTTCAGTTATGAGTAGAATCTTAACAAGGAATGGAAATTATAAAATTAAATCCATCGATTACCATGACGTTTTATGCAGGGCGTCAGTTTTGTACACACCATATTGAAGTGTTATATATAAAATAAACGTATCCATCAGTTAAAATATAAATGGAAAGAAACATTAACTAAAGTAAAATATTGATAAATGATTCCTGTGTCTTTGGACTTTAACACAGACGTGAACGTGTTACGCGGTATAGCTTCTACTTGCGACATATCGTTCAAGAAAAACATGCAAAACTAGAATTTAAAGATTTTTTTTTATATTTTATATCGGTTAACATGTTGAAGAGCACAAACAAACATAAACAAAACCAATGGCGTTGACTGCTTCATGTGGCTTCCTTTCGTGACATTTAATTTTAATCCATAAACGTCATTTTGTTATACGACAATGGTCTGGTGAAGATTTGTAAATATATATGACATATTCGGGATTTATAACAATTACCAACAACTTAAAATAAAGACCTTTAATGCAGATAAGCAAATCTGTTGAATGTGGATCTTTTTATACAGAAGTGAGAATCTGTTTGATATTGATCTGCAATGCAGAGATGCGAATATTCTTCGCGACGTGAGTATGTTATACGTTTCAATAGGTCACAATATCAAGGCAATCTTTTGCTGGATTTGTAAACGCGATCTTTATCGCAATTGCATAATGAATGAATTCCTAAGTTATGTCGATCCTTTAACTTGCATTACGTGGTCTCGCGTTAATTCCATTAGAAAATCGTATATTAGCAGGATTTTATAACGGCTATTTCGACAATAATACACGTTTTAAAACATGTTTTACTGAAAAAATGCGATTATCTGTTGAAAATTACCTATTACATGTTTTAATTTTACAACATGCAAATGTGTTATGCCGAAATTAAGGTTGTATTGTATACCCCAGCAAACCCCGTTTTCTCTTCTTGGAGAAGTGGTTGAATGGGTTATGAAAGTTAATACTCGGACCACATAATGCGGTCTTTTCGGGGTAATCGTGTTATTGATTATATATTTCAAAAATGCTGAAATACCTAAATAAACACACATTTAGAAATGTTATTTTCAACAGCAACAAAATATTTTGAGACCTTAACATAGATAATATCACTCATAAGGACTGTGACTGTAAAAAGTCCAAATGTAGCTTTGCTCAGGATGGTCATATCATCACCGGTAATTTATATATCAAAGATAAACGTATTCGGCATTTGTAATACATTGCCTTCAATTATTGATTTTGATGCGTGTTGAGTTCAGATTGCCGAATCTATCAAGGATTTTAGCATAAAATGTTGTCGCAGTGTAAATGTGGATCCAAACTCACTTTTTACTTGGAGTGTTAAATATTAAAATCATTGATACTCGCATTATTTTTTATGCTACCCTACTACAATTTATACCTAAGACGATCAATACTATCAATGATATTAATTTTAATGAAAATGAAATTACTGATATCCTATCAACTTTAGTGATAAATAAAGCCAGTGACTAGATGAAATGTCATCGAGTCCTGAAAAAAAACTTCAAAAACAATATGTCGCTCCTACCCTGTGTATTCTGTTTAATCGTTTAATTCAAGAAAGCATCTATCCACAATGCTGGAAATTAGCTAATGTTATGCCACTTTTTAAATCAGGTGATAAACATTCACCGTCAAACTATAAACCAATGTCGTTAATTAGTTGCGTTGGAATAGTTATGGAACGTATGATATTCAAACATATTTTTAATTTTTTTCTTGCCAATAATTTAACATTTAAAAATACATTCTGGTTTCTTAACTGGTCACTTAACGGTTTACCAACTAATTGATATTTATAATCAAATATGCAAAGCGATTGATGAAACAAATTTACATGTATGGTATTTTTTGATATATCCAAAGCTTTCGATCGTATCTGGCACGCAGCTATAATATTTAAACTATGACAACATGGCATTTATGGCAACCTTATTAATTAGATACATAATTATATAACTGATCGTAAACAAAGAATTTTTCGTTGGTTCTCCTTTTTCTGAAATAAAAACTTCAAATGCCGGCGTACCCAAAGGCTCTGTTCTAGGACCATTATCGTTTTTAATTTAAATAAACGATATAGCTTAGTACGACAAGGCTATTTGCTGAGGACAGTTCTATTGCGGTATCCGACATGGATTATATGGAAATTACAATTAATGGGGACTTGCGTAAAATGCAAAAGCAATAGCTCGTAAAATTTAATCCATCTAAAACTGAAGCCATCTTCTTTTCACTTGCAAACAGAAACCGTCCGTCTTTGATATTTGAAAATACTCAACTTAATTTTTTGGGTCTAGCATCAGCATATTTCAAATATTGTAACATCTGCGTCTAAGGTAGTAGGTTCAATGAAATTAATGAAATACATATTAAAACGTCAAACGCTTAATCAAATATATAAATCTTATCTTCGCCCTATTTTAGAATACGCAGCTATAGTAAGGAATAGTTGTATAAATTAGGAAAAAGATAATTTAGAAAAACTACGATATGAATCCGCGCGAATAGTTACCATGGTTACTGGCCTCGTTCTGTCTCTATACAAAAAGTGTTAACTGAAATTGGTTGGGTCTCTCTGTCCGACAGAAGACACATCCAACAGTTGATATTTACCTATAAGTTAAAAATGGAGATTTACCGAATTACTTGAATGAAATATTCCCTGCAACTATTTCGGAATCGAATCCTTACAACTTGAGAAACAGTCCCAACTTCGTTACTTTACCCAGAAAAATATAATTGTTTTCGAGATCAGTCTTACCGTCATGTCTAAAACTTTGGAAATAACTTGATATTAATATTCGAGTTTTAAAACAACCTGACTTAAACAATACTTTAAACCACCCACAGTACCTCAATACTACACCTTTCAGTGCTACATGCGCGTTTGCGAAACAATTGCAGCAATTGAAACGCTGATCTCTATCGTAATCATTTGAGGGATAATCCCAATTGTATCTGTGGTGATGGTGTTGAAGATACTGAGCATTATTTGTTTAGGTATGAAAGCACTAATTATTTTCCCCATAGACACCAATGTTAAAGTGTCACATATTAATGATTTGCTGCAAATTCAACTCAAGTATGGATAATGCAGCAGTGTAATGTTAATATAGAAAAACTATTTTTTCCACTTGAAAAATCACCAGAAAACGTGGGGTCACAAGACATGTAAGAAAGTTATTGTTTGTTTACTAAACAGGTGAAGGGTACAGCTGTTTTTATTGATCGACTGTTTTCATTGCTCACAAAGTGTAAACATAGATTCGAAATTTCGAAAATGTTCATCAGTGATCCAGTAAAACCTATTAATACGCTTCTTATACATATAACCACAAAATCGAATAGAAATGGGCAGGTTTCCCCTACTTATAATGCCCATTTCCATCGAAAAAGGAGGGATTACTTTTTATTATAGGAACTACATTCGACTACACCTCGTAGGTTTCTACACCTCGTAGGTTTACATGTAATTGGTGGGGGTAAACCTATAAGAGGAGAAAACGTGTTCAGATGTTTCTTAAATGAGGATTTTGTGTTGTCATTTTCATAACAAGCTTAAAAACACCTACTTCATGCAAATCGAACGATTATTTGCCGAGATATGGTCTTGTGAATAACAAGGACAATAGTCTGAAATCGACAAAAATCAGAGATATTTTTTTTTATTTTACACTGTCTGAATTGTCATACCAAACGGCATTTCTTGTCAATACACCATATTAAATAGATCACATGTTTAGAACATTCAATGGACATAAATAAAATATGCATTTTAGGTACAATTAGGACGATGAATATGCCAGTTTATGTCGATTTTCATGCCAAAATTGATTTTTCAGTCAAATTCTTCAAAATTGGTGGTAACATACCTGATTATAGTAGCGAATACGAGCTTACTAATGCCAAAAATACCGCTAAAATCTGAATCGATACTAGCTGAACGCTACCAAGTCGAGTTTGAATGATAAGGAATACTATTTTACCTTTTACGCAAATCTTCATTGTTCACAGTATCCTATTTTAGGGGGGTAGGGGAAAGATTTAGTGGTTTCATGCCTACCAAACCTGTTGTCATGCAGATTTAATTCATGAAAACATGTTGCAAACATGCAACCCTACATGCTGATACCAAAAAGACATAGTTCAACTGCAAACACTTCACCAGTACGTCATTTTAAACACGAAAAAAAATATGAAACTCAAAATTACGGCTTTTATAGACAAAATTGGACTAAAAACGCTCAAAACCTATGTAATAAACTATAGAAAACTTATTTCTGAGCTTATTTTACCAACTGTAATCGGAAAAGTGTCCCTAGGTACGAATCTGAGCGATTCCTAATTACTGCACGCATCTCTTATAAGAGGAGAAAACGTGTTCAGATGTTTCTTAAATGAGGATTTTGTGTTGTCATATTCATAACAAGCTTAAAAACACCTACTTCATGCAAATCGAACGATTATTTGCCGAGATATGGTCTTGTGAATAACAAGGACAATAGTCTGAAATCGACAAAAATCAGAGATATTTTTTTTAATTTTACACTGTCTGAATTGTCATACCAAACGGCATTTCTTGTCAATACACCATATTAAATAGATCACATGTTTAGAACATTCAATGGACATAAATAAAATATGCATTTTAGGTACAATTAGGACGATGAATATGCCAGTTTATGTCGATTTTCTTGTCAAAATTGATTTTTCAGTCAAATTCTACAAAATTGGTGGTAACATACCTGATTATAGTAGCGAATACGAGCTTACTAATGCCAAAAATACCGCTAAAATCTGAATCGATACTAGCTGAACGCTACCAAGTCGAGTTTGAATGATAAGGAATACTATTTTACCTTTTACGCAAATCTTCATTGTTCACAGTATCCTATTTTAGGGGGGTAGGGGAAAGATTTAGTGGTTTCATGCCTACCAAACCTGTTGTCATGCAGATTTAATTCATGAAAACATGTTGCAAACATGCAACCCTACATGCTGATACCAAAAAGACATAGTTCAACTGCAAACACTTCACCAGTACGTCATTTTAAACACGAAAAAAAAAATGAAACTCAAAATTACGGCTTTTATAGACAAAATTGGACTAAAAACGCTCAAAACCTATGTAATAAACTATAGAAAACTTATTTCTGAGTTTATTTTACCAACTGTAATCGGAAAAGTGTCCCTAGGTACGAATCTGAGCGATTCCTAATTACTGCACGCATCTCTTATAGGTATGAAAGCACTAATTATTTTCCCCATAGACACCAATGTTAAAGTGTCACATATTAATGATTTGCTGCAAATTTAACTCAAGTATGGATAATGCAGCAGTGTAATGTTCATATAGAAAACTATTTTTCCACTTGAAAAATCACCAGAAAACGTGGGGTCACAAGACATGTAAGAAAGTTATTGTTTGTTTACTAAACAGGTGAAGGGTACAGCTGTTTTTATTGATCGACTGTTTTCATTGCTCACAAAGTGTAAACATAGAGTCGAAATTTCGAAAATGTTCATCAGTGATCCAGTAAAACCTATTAATACGCTTCTTATACATATAACCACAAAATCGAATAGAAATGGGCAGGTTTCCCCTACTTATAATGCCCATTTCCATCGAAAAAGGAGGGATTACTTTTTATTATAGGAACTACATTCGACTACACCTCGGAGGTTTACATGTAATTGGTGGGGGTAAACCTTTAGATGTGTAATTTTCAGAAATGAAAGACGACAATTATTTTTAGACACTCGTATATTTCATCCTTTAAGTACTCACAAACTTTTATACGGCATCGACCAACTAACGGACAAGGAAAATCATATTCTATTTACTCAAGTTCAAAACTATATTAAAAACACTAAACGATTCCAAAATCTTTAACTTTGTATCAATATAACGTTGTATTTTGTCTATATCTACTGTCGCTATGTTTCTATTAGCCTGAACGGGGATATGGGGTGTTATTTAGGTGGAGATTGCTAGGGGGTAGAATGGCACGGCAGAGTTTAAATTTTTGGATATTTTTCTTCGTTTTTCCTTATCAAGTTCTTATTTAAATGTATTGTTACAATTTCAAACCGATAATCACGTACAATGTTTTAGCCACAATGGATAGAACTGTAACTAATGTTGTAATAACTTGTAGTTCAATCCATTATGTTGCTATGAATATTGTGATGTCGAATTGATGTATTGTAACATATCTGCAATAAAATAATATTAATTTAACTAATTAAATGCTTTTACACGGCAAACCCATCTTTACTCGCTCTAAATTTTCTAATTTGTAATTGGGAATCCAAGAATTTCATAACAAATTTGTTTCAGTTTCTGTTGATAAAGCAGCTACTAATTTTATTATTGTTTGCCGCCTGCATTAGTCAACGTTTTGTTTCGAAACATGATCATCTTTAAGCTTTACTTATGTTGCCAATTAATACTGTCTAGGTTGTTAAGAAAATATAGTCGGGGTTTTCGTTATTTACCCTGTCCCGTACAAGTAGGATGATAATAGGGTAATAGGGTAATAGCGAGATTTGGTGCACCCTAGAACCTGGAAAATTTCTTACTACTGACCGTTCCAATGAGTTACCCATGTTATCAACCTTGGTTTTGGTTTTGGTGTTCCGTACTTATTTCTAAATAAGTATTTATCCATAAAAGAAAGGAAAAATGGTCCTATAGAAACCTGCTGCTGTAGGTACGATTTCTGAGTGTTGCTATATTGACCCTAAATATATACATGTGTAATACAGTTGTTTTAAACTCCGTTGAATTCCAATATGTGTGATGTGTAAACTGCGCGAAAACAACATAAAATGTGTAGAATTTAAAATATGTCATTATCTTTGAATGTTTTAGACAATGAACTCCATCCCTAAGAGCAAAGCATATAAGGAATTCGGCATATTCTAGATAGATAGCCGTCAAACTCAATACATACCTATGATATAGAAGAACGGCAGACAGTGTAACTTGGTGTCATTGATTGGACCGTTATTGCTTGATCCATACCAGCAGGGATTCTTGAAATTGGGAAGGAACTGTATTGGCTTCTAAAAATAATGATAACAAGTATATATATTGAATTCTCCCAAATCATGATTTGGTTGAAAGCGTGCCATCTTATCTTTACATACAACTGAGTAGCGGTTTAAACCGGGACTATCAAGAAATGTTCATATGCTGTTTAAGAGTTAGATTTGTTAATTGATAATACTACAAAAACGGTGGCCATTCATCTTTAATAAAAAAATAATTCTTGCAGAGAATCATATCATGTTTACAAACTGGATACTAACAGAGAATAATAAATGATACTTTCATATCACACCTTGTATCAGGCCTGAGACGCCATATATGTTATCGGACGAGGGTCTGCCATAAGGTGGGATATACTCATGTTTTATTCTATCTATCCTATACTTGCCTATAAATACGTTTTGAACATATCATTTAGTTTAAGGGTTAAATGTGTTAATTGATAATACTGCAAAAAGGGTGGCCATTCATCTTTAATGCGAAGTAAAAGACCCATTTCGTGGAAGACCGCGTTTGCCTTTTTATATGCAAGGGTCATTTTGAATGTTAATTTGTGTGCTAGTGCCATTTCGAGTGTTGATTTATGTGCAAGGAATATTCTGAATGTTGATTTATGTGCAAGTGCCATTTAGAGCATAGACGTCTCCGCATGGGTTCGCTTCTCAATTGCGACACATTTTTTATGCTGATTTTGTCTATGTTTGTATGACTTCGTTTCACCCGTTACGTATAGCTATTTTTTAATTGATATGTTAAAAACGTATAGGCAAGTATAGGATAGATAGAAAAAAAGAGTATATCCCACCTTATGGCAGACCCTCGTCCCATATCATATATGGCGTCTCAGGCCTGATACAAGGTGTGATATGAAAATATCATTTACTATTCTCTATTGTCATCCAGTTTGTAACCGTGATATGATTCTCTGCAAGAAATTCTTTTATTGAAGATGAATGGCCACCGTTTTTGTAGTATTATCAATACAAAATCTAACTCTTAAACATCATATGAACATTTCTTGATAGTCTCGGAGAGAAACATATTTTGAAAACCACTCCTAAGTTGTATGCAAAAATAAGTAGTATTTGCATGACGTAGATACTACTTTTACCACTGCGTTACTGCACGGGGAAATGAGGTAAATCTGAATTGTATAGCTGCACAACTATTGCCACATAATTGATAAATACATTTACCTGTGGATTAATTGACCTGTTCCAAGTTTTCTACGTCATCAAATAAAATATATTTTATTCTCGCTTTTCACAGATATTGCAATGTGTGAATTGTTGTGTATTGATTTCGATTTAAATCAACATAAAAATGTCCCTGAACAAAACATAGCCGGAGAACTTTAAAACATGAATTTTAGTATATGAAGTTCATATAGTCTCTCAAAAATCAAAGTCTAGGTGAAAATAATGCACACAAAATTCTAAATTGTATAGATTTACACTGTATTTGTCTTATATTTAACATCGGTGCTAGCGTGTTATTGCATTTATTGATGCGATATGATGCTAGGCAAGAAATTGAATAACAAATTCTATTTATGACTAAACTCATAACATCACGTGACTTCAAATAGGCCCCTAAACGTATATTTTCATGAGTGATTTAGCACGAGATGAATATAAATCCTATATTCGCGACAAAACCAACAAATATTGTATTTATTATATACTCACAACCTGGAAATATGCAGAAAAATATAGTGCGCCAAAACAATGACATCAATAACGTCAACAACGTAAAGAAAGTCAACAGTTGAATGACGTCATTTTGAGTGAAAATATGTTATATGTTCACATATGAATATAAACAATGAAAATATAAGGTATTATTTTAATCGTAAAATACACTATTTCACTGGAGTATATAAAAAACAAATATTATTTTAGGTGTCTCAGGTGTGATTATAACTATTGTTATATGAATGTACTTGTATTTATAAGATTACATTTTATAATTTTGGAATTTTTTGTAAACGACGTCACGTGTTGGGTTCATCCAATGAACGTTAAATACAAATATGCTAATGAGGTTGTAATTGTTATTTTTCAAATTTCGTTAATAGCTATCGGATAATGCAGAGTTCAGCCATTTAGTTTCAAGCCTAGAAAGGACAAATATTACGAAACAATATTTTAACTCTAAACATTTGTATCGTTTTCTCGAATTGTTACGATAATATCACGAACGTGTCACAGATGTTTACATATATGATCGATATAAACCTGACATTTTGTAAAACACAAAAACAATTGTTGATTATACGTGGAAAAGAAAATGGCCGACTATTTCAGCAATTCAAAACATTCTCAGATACAAACTACAACATAATGAATAGTGAGAAAAATGGTCCTATAGAAATCACAGCACCCAAACACAATGGCACCGTAGATCCGCAATGTACCACAAAGAGAACATTAACTATACAATGACGAAGACAATACACAACAGAGAGAGTGATGAAGACAGGGTTACCAACTTGGAATGGTCAGTGGGCAATATGACCGACCCCTTGAACTGAAATTGATTTTAAATGTACAAAACCTCACTGTATTCATAGCTCAAATTGACAAGACAGTGTAAATAAATGTGCATTCCATCGAAAGGAAATCTCTAACAATAAATTTCACATCCAAAGCAATTAGGAAACGGTACAAGCCTTACTGTTTTCATTATGCTATACATCTTCTCTTGCATTGTCGATGACATAATCTTCGGTTGTTTCTCTTTCGATATTGATGACATAGTCTCCGATGGTTTTGTTGACACTTCCATGTTCCAAATTTTAACTTCTGGTTTTTCTTTGAAATACATCGAGTAGTTTAGTGATATCAATATTAGAAACAAAGCTACTGGTAAAACCATATATTTACTATCCAGCCTTGACGGCATCGTGAATATTTAGATATTAGAAGAAAGAAAGCAATTGTTTTGTTGATTGTCAAACTGATCGGTAACACAATTGTTGTCTGTTAACGTTGTCGAACTGCTGCACAGCAAAATCTGTAAGTAACACGAAAAAAATAAATCAGTAGTTTAAAAAGTGTTACCCATTGGGCAATATATTGATGTAATACATGTATAGCTATCGTATTATTTTCAGTTTACATCTGCTTTAATATAACGTAATAAAATAAAACACAGTTTTGGAGTTTTTCATTTTCCATTTATTCTGCCATAGGTTTAAATATGTAATAGGTGCAATATACTCAACAATTAGTAATTTGTGCAGAAAACATTTCTCTGTATACTATTGAAATAATTATTAATAACGAAGTGGAAGTTATGTAAACATACTAAGGGGAATTGAATTGAATTGGGGTTTTAAGACGCACCAACACATGAAAAGGTTATATGGCGCCTAGCAGGCATGAACATGCCAGGCTCATCTTCCATGTACATCGAGATAAATATGGAAAATGGGCCTAGAACCTTCTCATCCTGAACTGCAGAGTTGCTGCAAATTCTATCGTAGAAACTCCATTTACGCTGGAGCAACGTTATTGTTTTTCTGCCACTGCTCTTTTGATGCGAGCGAGATGGCGCCTGAAACAATGCAGGGATCATGATGAAGACCTTTAATGAACATGAACAAAAAATGATAAAATGAACATGAATTTGGGGGGATTCTACCCCTCTGCCTACCCCTCCAAAGGGATCTGCAGTGGCCCTATTCTTTGCCCCGTGACCAAACGGGGGCCCCGGCAACCACACGGGGCCACACTAATGGGACACCGCGATTTAAAAAAAAAGAAAAAAAAAAGAAAAAAAGTCAAGATCATACTAAGGGGACACCGCGATTTTAAAAAAAAGTCAAGATTACCATGTGTCTCTTTAGAAGAGGTCACAATACACATAGTGTCAACGTTAAAGGTATAATGACGATAATTTACGAGTACTATACATGAAAACAAATAATTAACGAAAATAACACCATTTATGTACATTCTGGGAAAAACGCATGTTTCACCAACAGCAACATTCCAGGTCAGGTAAATGTAAATAAGATGAACATATTAAGGAAAACACGAAAACTAAGAATTGTATTACCTTGAATTTAAATATATACATTCGGTAAAGTAAAAGTCGTAAAACATATTAGTTTACATTACATTTACGATGTTCATATATGCTACGTAGGGTCAAATATATAATTGCAATAGATACTTGTTGGTTGTAAGTATTTCAAAGTTGAAGTAAATAAGTATTGATACTAAATATACTAGAAAGTAATACATATTAGTTGAACTGAAGGCTAAATATATGGATTAATTGGCAATTGTATTCAAACAAGGATATTATAAAACGCAAATTTATTTCTGAATCCGATAATAATGGTTATTATTATACCTCACTTAAAACGCCCATGCTAAATCGTTTCGGGCAATAATCATATCCTCTGACACGGTGAACATTCTTACTATCACCCTCTCATGAATGTGAGTTTTATATAATATTAAATACAATAATAACTAGAGTGCTCACAGTGTTTGAACTGAATGTGACACAAATTTAGCAATGTTTTAAATATTTCTTGGACATGACATGAAATATATATTTTGCAAATATGATTATGTTATATAACAATCGAATTTTATCAAAAGAGGTGAAGATCCTTTTGCAACGTACTGCATGTTTAATGGTTGACCCATTTACAGTTCGCCACTATGCTTTCTTCTTTGATTGTGCGATGACCGGACAGATTGTGGACCCAATGATGACGTCTACCTAAATCCTTATAGGACGGTAGTGTTTGATGTTTGTCATTAATCTTGTCTTGTCTTACCCTTAACGGTTTGTTCTCTCGTTGCTCTGGCTTCTGCCAAGTCATTGAGTAATTACTTAACTTGAGTATGACAATAGGGTAAGCGTGGGCTTTGGTGCACCCTAGAACCTGGTTTAAAAAAACAGCCGTTTTTTTGCCACTGACCGTTCCAAGGCAGTAGCCCTACGTAAACACGAAAAAGGACAAACATGAATGGCAATGTTAACAAGGAATAATGGCATATGACGTCACAAACACAACACGGGTTGACAATAGGGCTACCGCCTTGGAAGGTCAGTGACAAAAATGGCCACTGGGGTATTTACAACAGGTTCTAGGGTGCACCAAACGAAAGTGAATATGACGAAGGATCTTACGAATTTGTAAATCACATTACCATAGAAAGAAATATAAAAAGATCGGACAGGGAAAGTAGCATTCAAGGAGGACAGTCAACCACAAAACACAGAAACAAACACGCAAACAGACAAACAAGAAGGCAAAAGCAATACTAAATGCAAACGACGTCACAAACACAAAAGGGTTGACAATAGGGCTACAACCTTGGAACGGTCAGTGGCATAGTAGGCCACTGGGGTTTTAAACCGGTTCTAGGGTGCACCAAACCTCACACTTACCCTACTGTCATACCATTAAAACAGGACAGTGTAAATAAAGAAATCCCCGCCATGATCTAATCTCTAACCAACAAGGCAGCATCAATAGGCAATATAAGTAAAACACAAATATGCTAGTGTAAATATAATACAAAAAAACAATAGCCTAGAAAGCCACCATGAAGGTACTCAATGACTTGGCAGAAGCCAGAGCAGTAAGAGAATAAACCGTTAAGGGCACGACAAGAAAGATCATAGACAAACATCAAACGCCACCGTCCCAATGGGCTTTAGGTAGGCGTCATCATAGGGTCCACAGTCTGTCCGGTCAGCGTACAATTAAAGAGGAAAGCATAGTGGCGAACTGTAAAAGGGTCCACCACCAAGCATGCAGTACGTTGCAAAATGATAGGGTCATAACCTCTTTTGATAAACTTTTTAACAAGTTTAACAAAGCTAGTATGAAAGTGATCATGACCAAGAATCTTACGAAGTTTATAAATCACATAAAAAATGCAAATAACATCACAAACACAAAAGGGTTGACAATAGGGCTACCGCCTTGGAACCGTCAGTGGCAACAAAGGTCACTGGGGGTTTAAACTGGTTCTAGGGTGCACCAAACCTCACACTTACTCTACTGTCATCCAATTAAAACAGGACAGAGTAAATAAAAAAATCCCCGCCATGATCTAATCTCTAACCAACAAGGCAGCATCAATAGGCAATATAAGTAAAACACAAATATGTCCGTGTAAATATAATACAAAAAATCAATAGCCTAGAAAGACACAATGAAGGTACTCAATGACTTGGCAGAAGCCACAGCAACAAGAGAATAAACCATTAAGGGCACGACAGGAAAGATCATATACAAACATCAAACGCCACCGTCCAAATGGGCTTTAGGTAGGCGTCATCATAGGGTCCACAGCCTGTCCGGTGGTCGTACAATTAAAGCGGAAAGCATAGTAGCGAACTGTAAAAGGGTCCACCACCAAGCATGCAGTACGTTTTAAAATGATAGGGTCATAACCTCTTTTGATTAACATTTTAACGTTTAACAAAGATAGTATGAAAGTGATCATGACCAAGAATCTTACAAAGTTTATAAATCACATCACCATAAAAATCAGGTTGTGATAGTCCTTGTCGCAGAAGAGTCCTTAAATTACTTTTATATTTGGAAAGAAGATCAGGGTTACGATAATAAAATTTTGCAAAGGTTTTACGAAGTTTATGGTAACGGTAACCCTGATTGAGTAACTTTTTAGTTATACAAAGATTACGAATATTAAAGTCTTCAACTCGAGTACAAGCTCTAGAAAAACGAATAAGTTGAGACACATACACCCCATAAGAAGTTGCTCGGGGAACATCCCCATCCAAGTGGGGATAATTAACAATGTCAAAATTAAAATCATCTCTCTTGTCGTAGATTTTTCTAATTATTTTACCATTTTCAATCGAGAGATCCAAATCAAGAAAAGAAGCGTTATTATCAGATATATTAGGTTTGTTAAGCTGAAGTTCTTTAGGATAAATATTACTAACCATAGTTGGGAAGAAAGGGTTGTCAATGTTCAATATGTCATCCAGATACCGAGAGGTGTCATTAAAAGCTTCAATAACATCTGCCTGGGTATCTGGTGAAAGACCCAACATGAAATCCCTTTCATAGCAAAATAAGAACAAATCTGCGACAGGTGGTGCACAGTTCGTACCCATAGGGATACCAAGAATTTGTCTATAAACGTGTGGTATGCCTATTGTTGAATTTGTCGGACTACAAAGTAAACTATATTCATATATGTTAGTACAAAGACATGTAAGGGTGTTAAAAAGTGTGTTGTTAAAAAACAGATAGCACTTGATGATTACAAAAAGATTTTGTTTACGACAACAGAAGCTCACCATGAGATGAAAGTTATTAGATCACAAAAGCAAAACATTAGCAGCTATGCAATCAATAAAAAAAGTTTATCAGCTTATGATGATAAACGGTACATACTAGAAAATGGGCAAGATACATTAGCATATAAGTAAAATACTGCATGGTAAAAAATGATATGCAGAGCGGTGATGAAGACTTTGCTTAATGAGTTGCAAATGTTTTAGTTATTTACAATATTTTTTAATAGATACTGGGGGTACTGGTAACGTTCGTCCTAAGCTAAGGGTAATCAAGCAGTTTGTGTAGTTGTGTGGGGTCTGGCAGCAAGCATGGCATCGTCATTTGGCGTTTGCAAATGTTTGTGTTAAGGGCAACAGGAGACAACTAATAATGGCTGCTTATTTGTCGCGAGGGAGGAACTGCGCTTATACTCCCAGTATCTATACTACTGCTAGCATATTTCACTACGCTCATGAACAGTCTCAATCAATCCGAGCCTGCAATATTTCGTATGTGTTGTGCTCGGCCGTTTCCAAAGGCTGAGCCCGATACTTATATTTAGTTATCGGTGGTACATTTTCAATTTCTTTTGTTTTCTTACTTAATATTTGATTCGGTGGTTCCACTACTCCGGCCGATAAAAGGCTTTGGGTATTGTTTAACCATTTATAGGATGTTGTCTTCTTTTTAATTTAGTCTTTTGGCTGTTACTTGTGATATGCAGGCTTCATAACCGCTGCTCCCAACTAAATTCCATTATGTTTATTTCGCTCTTCGGGGCATTTAATTTTATTAGATACTGGGACCATACGCCGTATCACATGGGGAAGCAAATAACTCCATGTCCACCGCCGTATGCATGCCATCTTCGGGATGGTTACAATTGTGTACTATTGATTTTATGAATATTGGGTTCTGCTCAACCCGGGGCTAGAGGGCGTGAGCGGTAGCTAGCATATTTCACTACCGCTCATGAACAGTCTCAATCAAACCGAGACTGCAATATTTCGTATGTGTCGTGCTCGGCCTTTCCAAAGGTCCATTATCATACTCTTTATTCAATGTCGCTTTTACTTGAATATAAAGGGCACGCTGTACATAGGAAAATGGTCAGTCATTGATGAAAGGAACCTAATGTTCGAATCAAATATTTACATATTTTAATACACACTTTTTAAGTAAAGCAGACAGGGTTTGAGAAATAATTATGTTGTATATATTTAAATAGTAATTTTCACCATTTGTTCATATGTATTTATATGTGTTTCTTTTTTGTTGTTATTAATTATGCTTGCTTCGTTTCTTTTCCCATAGCTTCATTATATTTATTCAGCTTTGAGCTAGTTGATTTAGGGTAAAAGAGTGTATGTGTCTTAAAGTGTATGCAATGTTTGAAGGTTTAGTTTGAATGCAAAAAATTAAATTTAAAAGCATCATTGCCTTTATTTATCAATTACTGCCTTATTTGATTTGTTCTGTCGTTTGTCATTGTAAATTTGTATATATAATAGAAGGCCTCATAAAAGATTAGTTTATAACTAAATGTGTTACCCTCTGTAAATAATAATAATTATTATTATTTTAAATCGCTTGGATGAAACATCCAATACACATAAAAACCTTCAAATACGCATTTTTCAAATGCATAGATTTGAACAAATGGTTTACTCTGTGTTTATCCAGGATATGACATAACACACTAACAACTAACACTTAAGCTCGTACCTTATATTTTAAATTATAATCCGTGTAAATCCAAGAAATATATTTGATAAACAAATGTACGTTTATCAAAGAAAAGGCGACACAAGCTCATCATAAGCGGGGTACTTATAAGACACAAATATTAACAATGTAGCAACAGAACGTCATTATCTGACTCATAAAGTCCAGGGAGTAAGTCTACAGGGAGGAGACACTAGTTCACAAACGCTCTAGTTTATCGATTTATGTTGTCGCGCTAGAACGTCGCCATTTATTATTTAATCGAAACAGGTAAATAGATCGTAAGCGCGTTTTCGGTTTTTACAGCCTCTTTTTTTTTACGGCCTTCTGTTATAATCAACATCACGAAATTACCTTCTTGACAAAGCTAATTATGTCTACTATTCATTTTTTGTTATTATTATTGCCTAATATAACCCGTACCTTGTATCTCGTTTGCAATAGCTATACACTGTCACCATTTTCTATTTTTCTTGTATTTTCATCTTTTTTACACGGAACCGTCTGGTAAAATCAGTGAAGTAATAAGAGAGTGAATGGATACATAATCGAATCTTGCATAATCTCGTGTGGCTAAAACGAGAAAGATAAGCGTCTCTGTACATGATCAGAAATGTCATCGTGATCGCTGGACGCTCGTTAAATGTTCTTCTGGTTATTCGGGAATCTGGGATAGCCAGATGTTTGCAAATTCAAAGTGGATGATTAAGTCTTCTTGTCAAAGGTTAAAATATATTTTTATTCAAAAATGGAGGGCCGAAATTGATAGAACATCAGACACTAATATGTATAAACTGTTAAAAACAGATTTTAGACAAAGTAACTATATAAAACTATTGCCTGACGTTTTATGCAAACGATTTATGGCTTTTATAACTAGAAATCATCGCTTGCCTATTGAAGTAGGGAGAGAGGGATACCCATAAACGAAAGAAAATGTGTAAATTGCAATGATATAGGTGATGAATTTCATTATCTTTTAATTTGTCCTGAATTTAGTGAAATGAGGAAGAAATATATAAATAAATTCTATTATAATCGCCCTAATATTCTCAAATTCACATCATTATTATCAGTTGAAAAGTATGCGGAACCAAAAAAACTTAGTTTATTCATGGATAAAATAATAAAGAATGTAAGATTATAATAACATCCTTAAGACATTTAAATAAAGATGACCAAACACAGTGCTACATTTCGTTTCGGTAGAACGGTGCGTCTTTGGTCAAACATGTATAACACTGACAAAATGCGCTCTTACATTTCGTTTCGGTAGGGCTGCAGAAATACGAAATTAGTTTAAAAACCTGTTAACTTTAATTTTTATATTTTTGTATAAAGACATTAACAACAGTGTTTGAACAGACGTGCAATTATGTCAAGCTAGTATGTGTTACCTCATGTATTAAACGTAAACATGCTATACATTTATCTGAAACGATGTTTACAAAACAATTATTATTGTTATTATTGTATTATATTATTATTATTATTATTATTATTATTTTTATTATTAATAATAATACTGTAACATCTAGTATATTATTTAGTATACTCATATTTTGGTTAGAAATCCATAAACCGCACTGTTAGATAGTTTGTATATAGTCGTTTCCTGATGTATACGTGTTTAGAATTATATTTGATGATCTGTCGCCATTGATATAAATGTATTTTGTAACTGTTGCTTATGCTGTTCATATGTACGAACCTAAGTGAATAAAGAATTGAATTGAGGTGCGCGGTTAACGCTATAAATCCAATGTTTTGGATATAGCGGAATGGGTTTATTGTACAGGTAATCAGAAATTGTTACACCTTCGTTGCTATTTTGACGTTTAACTATACATAACATATTCTTTCAAGGTTATTAAAGTCAGAGTTTATTATTATCAAATGTTGGTTAGCGGTTGATGATGATGATTTGGAGGTCTGGATGTGTTTGCGGTCATATATGGCAGAAAGTAAGCCATTTCCAGGTGAAGATTATCATTTACTGAAAGGAAGATATTATTATTAAGTCTAATTATTGATTTTTTTTTTTTTAAATACTAACATCCGTGTAGGTGGATCTTTTAAGTATCTTGTAACATATGACAAAGTAACTCGCAAGACCGAATAAGATAATGTTGTATATAAAAACAAATCACATGAGAAATGTAATTAAAACGCGTAAGTTGAGTTGGGTTTTAGCAGTGCATTGTTATATCAGAAGGTATCCGAATACGTCGGCTGTTTACTTTTTTTGTGCATATTAGTTTACACTCAACTGCTATTTTACAAGTTTTATAAGGATTATTTGATGGATATTTTATGAGAACTATATATATAAAGGTACTGTGATTTGATTTAACTACTTCGTCTGTGATAAAATCTGAGTATCTGAGTATAACTGTGATATTTGTCAATATTTGACAGTGTATGTGTATATCGCTCAAGCCTATGTGTGTGCCTGTATTGGTTTGTTGTCTATGTGCTTGCGGCCATTTTGTAAGCGCGTGCGCTGACCGGCGATTCGTTACGCATGAGATATTTAATGGACACTGTTGCCCACCTCAACACGCTCGACGAATCACTTATCATGGCTTCGGAAAAAAACAATGTAACTATAGCTGGCAGTTCGGGTACTGAGGCGGAGGCTTATGTGGAATCTATCATGGCTTCTCAGCGAATAACTCGCGTGGACACGTCCTATAAAAGCGGTCGCAAAAGGCATCTGTCTCTGCCGTTGGTAGTTGCCACTGTCAAGAAAGCAAAGGGTGAAGAGAATGATCGGGTAAAAGCAACCGCTAGGCGTTCGTACGCCGAAGCCAACTCCACGTAACATTATAATAACTGAAGCTGATGTGCATGAAGATTCAGACGCTAGTGTCAAGCAGCTCTTAGCCAAGATGTCTGCCGATATGCACATGATGTTTAGCTCCTTGGAGGAGCGCATTGATCAGTTAGAGGCAGGTTTGGAACAGCGCATTTCCACTAAAGTAGCTCAGCTTCTAGATAAACGCGTGAATACCGAGCTGAGTCGTATTGAGAGAGATATTGACGCGAGATTAAATACGTTCAAGGATACTTTACGTGAGGAAATTGTCGACGACATGGAGGAGATAACGGATAAGCTTAACAATAGTACGCTTCCTACCAATTTAAAAACTTCGTCAGACATATCTTTGAATGTTGCTATACGTAACTTGCCCGAAAGTGTCAACGAGAACCTTTGCGATAAATTCGCTTATCAACAAATCGCTTCTGGTAACGAATGTCAAGGTTACTCGAATTGAGCGTAAATCATCCGATCAACCTGCTAAAGTTGGTGTCGTCATCGCTACATTTAAGTCGGCTGAGGACAAGAAAAAGGTTATGGTATCGAAGGCTAATCTTAGGAAAGACAGGGTTAACTCTAAAGTGTTCATCCATCACGATCAGTCACGCGAGGAACGACTTATGGCCAATAACTTGAGAACCATTATTGACTCGCTGAATCGTGGGGACACAAACCTGTCTATTAACGGTACCCGTGTTGTCAGCAACAGAAACCGCGATAATAATCCCCGAGGTGACAATCAGACGCGTGGAACTTCCGACAACCGAAGACGAGACGACTATAATAGAAGCACATCCCGCTCTGATAGTGCTAATGACCATGGTCCGTCTAGGCAGAATGCACCTACTGGTCGTCCAAGTACTGGTACTACTACTAGCAACAGTGAACGAACCGGACGGAACAGTGGTAACCAAAATGGAACCAGTAACAGGCGTTGTGGTGGATACAGAGGGAGATTTTAGATGCGTGTCGGGGTTTGGAACGTTCGAGGATGGAACAATAATGTAGAAAGTGACAATTACTCTGTTAGATCCTCATGTATTAATCATTTAGAACTTGCTATTATAGGAATTGCTGAGACCCATCTGACGGGAAAAGCTGGTTTAGAGCTAGATGGATATCGCTGGTTTGGTAATAACCGTAAGAACATACATATCCGTGCTAAAACGGGTTCCGGTGGAATTAGTTTCTTTATTCGAAACGATATTTTTAATACGTTTAATATACAGGTTTTAGACTGTTCCACAGAAGGTATACTGTGGTTAAAGATGCAACATAAATTTCAGAATGTTACGGTATTTCCATGTGTTTGCTACATTCCACCAGAAAACTCAAGTCGTAGTGTTGATGTCCATGACTTGTTTGACTCTCTGTTGGCTGATATATACACTTATCAAAATGATGGTATAGTTTAACTATGTGGTGATTTTAACAGTCGTTGTGGTGACATACCTGATTTTATTGCTGGTGTAGACACGATTTGTGATCGTAATGTTGTCGATTTTAAGACAAATGCATACGGAGATATTTTAATTGATTTTTTAATTAATGTTAATATATGCATGCTTAATGGGCGAAACTTTGTTGGCAACGATTTTACCTCTGTTTCTGTCAAAGGCTGTTCTGTGGTTGACTACTGTTTAGTCAGCCACGAGCACCTTTCACTATTTGAAGAGTTTAAAGTCACACGAACTGTTGATCTTATAAATCAGTCAAGTTATGCAAGTGTCCTGGCTCCATCTGAATTTCCCAACCACTCAATTCTTACTTGGAGCATAAACCTAGGATTTTCTATCACGGATGATCCTCGTGTTCTGGATTCTGTTATAGATAATCAGTTTGACAGGTTTAATGTTAAAGCGGTTCCAGACACGTTTCTATCAGATCAAGAAGTTTTATTTCTAGTTAATACAACTATAACAGACTTGGAACGCAGCTTTCGTACACAAGAGGATATTGATAAAGCATTTGACGGGTGGTGTAATCTTGTTCAAACAGATATGTACGCAAAGTTGCCTTACAAGTCTGTACAATTTGGACGCCATAATATTTCTAGTTAATACAACTACAACAGACTTGGAACGCAGCTTTCGTACACAAGAGGATATTGATAAAGCATTTGACGGGTGGTGTGATCTTGTTCAAACAGATATGTACGCAAAGTTGCCTTACAAGTCTGTACAATTTGGACGCCATAATAAAAGAAGAAGGACTGGAAAGCCATGGTGGAGTGCTGAACTTTCAAATTTATGGAATAACGTTTGTCAGCTAGAGAAAATATGGTTACAAACTAGCAATGTCTCTGAAAAAAAGAATTTTAAGTCAGACTATTGTTCTGCTAAGAGAAAATTCGACCGAGAGGTACAGAGGTCGATGCGTCTTTTTTGGTATAAGATGCAATCTGATATTCTAGAGGAAGTACACGCAGATCAAACTCAGTTTTGGAAGTCGATAGGTAAGATCGGCATTAATCAAACTAAGAAACGTGTTATCCCTATGGAGGTACTCTTGGACGACGGTACCTTGTCAACAAATGTAAAAGATGTTCTATATAATTGGGAACGGGATTTTAGTAATCTTTTTAATTCTAGTAATGTAATAGTTCCTGAAATTGATGATTATACGTTCTCTCCGTCTGACAACGGTCTTACCAATATTGCATTGGATAATCATATTTCGTTGTTCGAAGTTAAAAAGCTATTGACGATGCTGAAAGGGGTAAAGCTTTTGGTGTTGATTTAATACCGGTGGAAGTATTAAAAAATGACACGTCAGTATTGTTCCTGCATGTTTTATTCAATATCTGTTTTGATACTGGTGTAGTTCCCAGCCTATGGGGGAAAAGTATTATTAGTCCTATCCCAAAGACAAGTACCGCTGATCCAAGAGACCCTCTATCATACAGAGGCATTGCGCTCGCATCATCAATGTATAAATTATATAGTTCAATTTTGAATACCAGACTAACTGTATGGTCTGACTTAAATGACAAGATTACTGATGAGCAAAACGGTTTCAGAAAAAAACGTAGCACTATTGATCATTTATCCTCTTTAACGAATATTATAGATACTAGAAAAAGGTTAAAATTATCAACATTCTGTGCATTTATTGACTTTCGAAAAGCATTTGATTTCATTAATAGGGATAAGCTTTGGAAACGTCTACAAGATACTGGTGTTTCGTGTAAAATGTTGACAGCAATTATGTCATTATATACATCTGTGTCTGCGTGTATAAGAATCAATAATTCTTCTACTAACTGGTTTAGTGTCAATTCTGGACTGCGGCAGGGGTGCTCCCTGTCGCCAATTCTCTTTAATTTGTTTATTAATAATTTGACTTTAAGAATCAAAGCGCTTGGTAGAGGTATAGAGCTTGACAATGAACGTGTCTGTATATTGTTATATGCTGATGATATTGTTTTAGTTGCCAATAATGAAGAGGAATTACAGTGTATGCTACACGAGCTTAGCACGAATGATATGTCTTTAAATAACAAGAAAAGTGGCGTTGTTCATTTTAGACCAAACTCTGTTTTAAAAACGGACTTTTCCTTTAAATGTGGAAATGATATTATTGATGTTGTAGATCGATATGTTTATCTTGGTTTAACATTAAGTGAGCATTTAGATTATAATAGTATGGCTAAGGTCATTTCCCAGAGCGCAAGTCGCGCTTTAGGTTTACTGATCGCTTAATACAAAAGTACAGGCGGAATGCCTTATGACGTGTTTACAAATGATATGATTCTCTTGTTTCATCCGTTATATCATACGGTGCTGCAATATGGGGATCGAAGACATTTTCTTGTATTAATGCAATACAAAATAGAGCCATGCGGTTTTATTTAGGAACTGGCAAATATACACCTACAGCTGCCATAGAAGGAGATATGGGCTGGGTGCCATCCTATATTAAACAATGGAAATGTATTTGTAACCATTGGAGTCGTGATTTATACACACAGCATCTTCTAGGATAAACAAACGTATTTTTATTTGGACCTATAATAAAGCAACTCGATCTTGTAAGAATTGGGTTTATGTTATTACCGAAAAATTTAAGGAGATTGGTCACAATACTTATTCTGATATATCTGTTCCCTTTCCAAAGACTAAATTTATAGACGATGTGACTGGAGCCTTAATGGACCAGCATGTTTTAAAATGGAAAAATAGTATTAACAAAGTAGAAGGTGTAAATGGAGTAGGTAAAACAAGTTGAGAACGGATAGATTGTTTACATCTGAATATATTGTTGAACCGTATTGTAAACTAATACTACCATTAAAGCACAGGTCTGCATTTGCTAAATTTAGAAGTGGGGTCGCACCCTTAAGAATTGAAACTGGTCGATATGAAAATCTAAGAGAAAGTCAACGCTTTTGTCCCTTTTGTGTTCAAGAGGTTGAGGATGAAAAACATGCTATTTTAAAGTGTAGCATGTATGTTGACATCAGAAAGGTCTTGTTAGACAAGGCATGTTCTTTTTGTCCGGAATTTGTAAATTTAAACGATATGGATAAAATGATTTACATGTTTTCCAATAAGGAGATGATTCGATTATGTGCCAAAACCTGTTTTAACATTCTTCAAAAACGGAATGCTGTTTTATATACATAGTAAATGGCAGTTCTGTGAAAATTATAAAGCATGTTGTCTGTTTTACAATTCAGGGTATATAATATACTTATTATTTACATAAATATATATTATTTTTTAATACATGTTTTGTTTGCTGTGGTTTAACTATGTTTTAACTATAAATAAAAACTAAATTTGTATGCATATATACTAAATGCATATAATGCATTTATAATGCATCTACAAATCACAATTTTAGAAATCCTAGTATATGTCTTCTATGGTGTATTAAGCGTGGGGACTGCCTTATCTAATATAACCATGGTTGAAATATATAGTATATATATAAAAAAAAAACGATGCGATTGATCCCTTTGGGATATTGCTTCAGTAGTGAGTCTAATGTGACACGGCTGGTGCAATATATCCAGGACCAATTGAATAAGTTAAATGTCTATCATATTGTTTTATTGTTGTGAACGTGAAATTTAATTGCATATAGTCTCTTGTAATTCTTTTAGAATGGCATAGTTAAAATCATGTGTAATGTTTTATTGTATATACTATTGTACTATGACGAGACTTATTTCCCTAATATTGTCGTATTAAAACGGCTTAATATAATTGTTTAACTGAAATATATTTTTAATAAAAATTAAACATTTAACATGTTTAACAGACATACGCGTTTTTTATATATATATATTTTTTTTGACAAATCCGAATGAACATAATCAACTTTCGAATGCGTTTAGTTTCACTGATAAATGCACAATATAAATAAAAAATATTAAGCTATTATTGTGTATATATCTGATGTCAACACACCACGGGTGGCCAGTGTTTGTGATTTATGGCGTCTTTGATCTAACCAAATATCCTGCTTAGGACAGCCAATTAGCCACGGGGTGCATACGGTACCCCGTTGCTAATTGGTTGTTGGTATGTACCCCGTGGCTAATTGGCTGTTGTGACTGGTGAAACCTTTATATCTTTTGAACGCAATAAACAACCTGCCATGAATCCAACATTAGCGACTCTTCAGTTAATTGTTTTTTTTTGCATGGTTATATATCTATGTAGGTCATATGAGCTATGAAACCTTATAGTAAAAATTACCATCTCCATGACGCTTATGGTGAAATGCATTCGAAAGCGCTTAATTGATACAGACATTAAACGTTGACATTCGTCTCCTATAATTCTTTTAGAATGGTGTTTACAATTCATGTTTTATGCATGAAATAATGTATATATTTATGCATATTTGATTGTAAACAATGAGACGCAAATAAACTATTAAACTTTCGTTGGAAATCACATCCATGTACACATTCATTCTTATTATATAACGGAAGAAGAAGCACTTTATTTCAAAATCAGTTAGCCATAGGCCCACGTGATCATACAATATATAAACATACACTTTTTAACAGACGTAGCAAGATGTGTACATACGTGTATTAACAAATACCATACGCAAAAACAACAATAGTTATACTGTTTACTTCTTTTTAGAAAACAAAAAACAGAAAACAAAAATAGAAACAAAACACACGAACACCTCAGAATTTCCATTCAAAATTTTACGGTGAAGGTGACTTAACATATATATATCAATCTTATGGTTGGTGCATTATAATTAATCATATCCATGGCATGGACATATAAGCACATACACATACATTTCAAACACAATCAAAAATGCTCTATGTGCATTTTCAAACGTGATAAACCATCTCCACCTCTCTCGCCACATCCTAAATATGCATATCAATGACGACAAATCATCAAATGGAATTTAAACATGTATACATCAGCATACATCAGCAAAGGCATCACGAATATATCTAACAATGCATGCGTACTAAATAAGTGGTATATATGTTACAGAATTAATAGCTATAATAATAATAATAATAATAATAATAATAATAACATAAATTCGGCACATTATATGTCACAAAATGTCACGGGTAGAGCGTACTGGTCGTATATAGCTCTTGTATCGGTTACACCCAAAATCTATTGTTCGAGGTGAAACAATTTCACAATATTCATGATCTATTCATGTAACACGTAAAAGCGTGCACATTTTAAGTGGCCGCCAGAGAGGCCGTGTCATAAGTTTAGTTTTGTGCTAATGCATGTAAACGTATAGGTATATTTTCCTTAAACGGCAAAATTGTATAAGGGCCTCGCGTGTAGATTCAATACTGTAGATTTAGCCACGTTTGTCACGGACTGAACGGGGCAAATAATGATTTGGGCGTAATGTTTGCTATAAAACCCATTGTCTTCTAGCTTTCGCCGGGATCATCGAAAGTACTTTGTTGGAACAGAGATTGGACGGCAAATTTCACAGGCAACATGTGGTTAGTAGTTTTATCAAACTTTTATCGTATATTTGTATTCAGTGGGCGGCGCCATCTTGTTTGGCGGTTACGACATCCGGTTAGCATTGATGTTTCTCAAACATAACTTTAGACTAGCATATGATTTTGAAGTTACTTTATTAGATGTAATTATTGTAATTGATCATTAATTGTAAAACAATATTAATTTGATAACAGTGGATATTAGGTGCATTAGTTAACGTTGGCGTATAACTCGGTGATTGTAATACACGATTGTCAACATTAGTTAACAATGAGATGAGTGACAAGAATAAATGCGTGCATGCATAACTCAGTGAGTGTAATATATGAGTAATTTGATCATGTTTATATTACATGTATTAGGGGCATTGATTAACAGCGACGTACATAGCGTATACATGGCGTTGTAGAATATGTATACATTGCTACTCATCATTAGTACAGCTTACATATATTGATCGAATAATGATTTGTTTGGGTAATGGTAATTATGCAAGATTGTTATGTTTGTCAACCGACATCTAAAACGTATGTATAATTACAGCCTAAGCCATCCAGGGTTGGATATTAGCCATCCAGGTGTGGATCTAAGCCATCCAGGATATAAGCCATCCAGGGTTGGAGTAAGCCATCTAGGTTTGGATATCCAGGAGTGGAGCTAAGCTTCCACGAATAACGTTACAAGCGGTGGAGACGGTCCCCGTACCTGCGCAGCCAGGTTTTTACTAACGACAACCCCCGGGACACAAGGTGGGCCCGTTACCAGTCCTCACTGGAGGAATATCATTCACAATCTCAGTGGAGATTAACTATCATTGCATCGCGTCATCAACCCTTACAGAAGGCATTTGATGACAATCATCCATTGAATTCGCGCATCATCATCTTCATGAGCTCTCGCGCATCACAGTTATCGCGCTAGATCAACATTGTTATAGCTTTAACAACACTTTAGTGTCTTAGACATTCAGTATTTATAACAATACTAAGAACGTCTTAAACGTTCGGGAGAACATTCTTTTCATAGTTCATTTGTGTATTCGCTTGTTTTTTTAGATAATTGTATATATATTAAACATATTTTAAAAGTTGCATTAAACTTATGTAAATGCATTCACCGTCATTGATTCTTTCCTGAGTTAGCCCAACCACTAAGGTCATCCTGTGACATGTTGTTACTTTTCAACATTTATGGATAATTCATACTTATAAAGCACTTTAACACTTTAAACAGTGGATTTGAGTCTTTAGTTTATGTTAACTATATGTATACTAAACCTATATTAGTTGATTTTTGCCGCATGCGGGAGGTTGTTTGTTCAATACTCGACCAAGTCATACGCATTTTATATGGCCAGATGCAATGCTATTTTGTAAAGAAAACATGTTTGCATCCGCTGGCAGCCATGTTTAATGTCGAATCAAAATTCTTTTCGACAAGGACCAACATTATGTCATGCTGATCATTTTAGAAAGTCTCATATCAATATCACTTTTAGTTTTCAAAAAGTAGTTGCTAAAATCTTGCTTTTTAAAATTATATATTTTTTTAGCTTTGGCGGCCATCTTAGATTTGTCGTCAACGTGAGTATTTGCTAGGATCAACTAGACATTATGGGCAGCATTTCTGAAATGTTTCAAAACATCAACCCAGTATAGTTTCAAAGGAGTAGCCGCTACAAATGGGTTCGAATGTTGAACCCCGAACTGGCTTTGCATGTTGAACCCCGAACTGGCTTTGCATGTTGAACCCCGAACTGGATTCGAATGGTGAACCCCGAACTGGCTTTGAATGTTTAACCCCCAACTGGATTCGAATGTTGAACCCCGAACTGGCTTTGAATGTTGAACCCCGAACTGGTGTTGAATGTTGAACCCCGAACTGGCTTTACATGTTGAACCCCGAACTGGATTCGAATGTTGAACCCCGAACTGGCTTTGAATGTTGAACCCCGAACTGGCTTTGAATGTCGAACCCGAACTGGTGTTGAATGTTGAACCCCGAACTGGCTTTGCATGTTGAACCCCGAACTGGTTTTGAATGTTGAACCCGAACTGTCTTTGAATGTTGAACCCCGAACTGGGTTTGAATGTTGTTCTAATTATTTCACCACTCAATAAGCTTCCACGTTCTTTGGGCGGCTCTAAATAACCTATACTGTGTTGATGAGCCATTCAACAATATTCAATTCAATTTTCCTCCTCTCTGTAAGTTGAAACGCCACCTTCAACTTTCCCTGGGGCGGCTCTAAAGAACCTATAATGTGTTGATGAGCCGTTAAACAATATTCAATTCAATTTAATTTACTTGTTTAGTCAATATTTCTAATT